>SNQJ01S0056747.1:25608-36172 GCA_010110895.2 Picea sitchensis | reverse complement strand
CGATGCAATCCTGGAGTAAAGGATGACCAGTATGAGTCGGGGACGTGCAAATGATGTATGGTCCTTTGAGAACCACTCCAGTATTGGCTAAGTGGTCAGTTATTTGGTTGGATTTCCTCCGCACATGCAATGGAATAAGTACCAAGTGAGGCCTAGTGAGAGATGCAATGGCACTTAATCCTGAGGTAAGTCGCAAGCAAGGGGAAATTTTGTCTGGATCTGCCCCATTTAGTATTTTTGCAAAAAGGCTAAGAATAATTTGAGAGTCCCCTTCTACGATAATCTTGTGGTACCCATATTCTTGAGCAAGATGTAATCCTTTCATGAGTCCCCAAAGCTTAGTTGAGTTGTTTGTGTTGTGACCAATGTTGCTGGCAATGATAAGCACTATGTTTCCATGATTGTTGCGAAGAACGACTCCAAATCCTGCAGGGCTCAGATTTCCTTTGAAGGCTCCATCAAACTTTAAGTTGATAAACCCTAGAGATGGCGATGACCAGTGTGAGGGGCTACCTTTGGCTTTTGATATTTGAGGTTTCCTAGAAGAATGAGGGTGGAAGTTGATGATCCAATTATCCAAGATTCGTTTTTCTTGGGGGGGACATGACAAGTCCTCATCTTTCCAAGGCTGCAAGTGGATGGTTTTGATAATGTTGCCATGGATGAGTTTCCAGAATTTCTTCCAATCAAGTTGGGATGAATGGAAGATTCTCCTGTTGCATTCTTTCCATATCTGCCAGAGGATGAAGCTTGGAAGAAGCTACTAGATGTGGTTGAGGATAGGAGAATGAAAAGATGAGTCTCTCCATCCTTCTAAATTTTCTTTAAGACCTTCACAATTATGATCTGTGGGGCACATGATTGAGGTGCAATGGTCCCAAATTTGAGTACTAAATGGGTAAAGATTGAGCAGGTGAATTTGAGATTCGAAATCCTTCCAACAAAGAGGGAAAACAGATGGCCCAACAAAGCCTCTTTTTGTGAGATTGTCCCAACTGAGGATACTTTTATGCACGTCAAGCTAGAGGAAGGTGCTTATCTTTGGCCAATGCTTGGACGCCTAGATTTTTTCCCAGACTTTCTGTTTGGGGAGAGGGTGGGGGGTTGTCTTTATGTTGTAAGCTTCTTTGATTGTGAAGGTAACCCATGAGGAGTGCCCTCATCTTAGTATGTCCTCACCTTGAAGAATTTGAATTATCCAGAAGAAGGTTAGCTTGTGCGAAGGCTGAAGATCCATGTGAGATGGAATGTGGAGTTCAGTATAGGCCGGCTTCCAATGATGCCACGTGGCCCCTGGGGGGTCTTCTTTCCAGTAATCCACGATTTTGGTTAAGCTCGCTTGAGTGGTAGGGGAAATAAGAGTGTCTGCAATGGAATTATGCTCTAGAGAGGGCCATTGTTTCCAAGAGTCATGCCAAAATAAAGTTGTCCGCCCATTCCAAATTTCCCAGAAGGCGTGATCTGCAATCAGGGAGTGGCTTTGTTTTTCTTTGTTTTAGATCAAGGAGCCTGGAGTGTTGTCATTCCATCGAATGAGATGCTTTTCTGCAATGTTGGGAACGTATTTTTTCCTCTAGAGTCGGGCCCAGAGGTCTTAGGGTCTCTTTAACCATCTCCACCAAATTTTAGCACTGAGAACTTTTCTGAGAATGGCTAGGTCTAGTAAGCCTAGACCTCCATTTGATTTCGGCTTGTAGATCTTTTCCCAACTGATCAGAGCTATTTTCYGCTYATTTTTTCTCCTTTGCAGAGAAACTTTCTTTGAAGGATTTTGATGGTGGTTAGAATGAAGTTGGGGGCMTCCAAAGCCRAGAAGGAATAGATGGAAAGGGTTTGAAGAACATAATTGAAGAGGATGAGGTGAGTAGGAAGGTTTAGCAAGMGAAAGGTCTAGGATGAGAACCTTTTCTGCATGGAGGAAATGATCCCCTCCCAGGAGCTATTGCGAAGGGCTTTGTTGAGAAGGGGAATGCCAAGGTATTTGGATGGAAGGGAGCTACATGTGAAGCCCTGGATGTTGGTGATGTGAAGTTGAATAAGGATTGAGGTGTTAAAAAATAAGAGCTGTGATTTTGCTTGGTTTATGTCCATTCCTAAGGTTGCACAGGAAGTTTGAAGGATATTAAGGATACAAAGGGCTTCACGGATAGTTGGGGAGCCCAGCATTAAGGTATCATCAACAAATTGGTTGTGGGATATGGGGGGGTCAATGTCGTGAAGGGGTATACCAACTAGAGAATTATTAGCAATGGAAGATTTGATAAGATGGCTAATGCCTTTTTCTATGATGATGAAAATGAAGGGAGACAAGGGGTCCCCTTGCCGTATTCCATGAGAAGGTGAGAAAGGGTGGGAAGGAACGTAATTGATCAAAATAGAGAAGAAAGCAGAGGAGGTGAGATTTATAATCCATTCAACCCAGTCCGTAGCAAAGCCAAAGGAAAGAAGGACAGACTTCATATAAACCCAGTTTACTTTATCAAAATCTTTGGATAAATCTAACTTTAATAACATAATTGGAGTGTCCGTGGTGTGGAGAGAGTGTATGACTTCATGGGCGAGGATGATGATGTTAAGAATTTTCCTGCCTTCGACGTATCCTGACTTCTCGGTAGAGATAATGAAAGGAAAGAGGGGTTTAAGGTGTCGGACAATCACTTTTGTTAGCAACTTGTAAATGACATTGCATAATGCAATAGGTATAAATTGCTTAGGATGAGTGGCTTGTTCTTCCTTGGGGATGAGGGCTAGGAAAGTGGCATTAGGAGTTGGGAGAAACTGACCAGAGATCCGAGAGTCCTCAATGATGTCCCAAACTTCCTCCCGTAACATGGGCCAACAAAAGTGAAAGAACCTCGCCGTGAAGTCTTTCGTGCCTAGAGCTTTACCTTCGTGGGTGTTTTGCATTGCTAGGTATACTTATTCAATCATGATAGGTCTGGACAGAGCATCATTCTACTCATGGGTTATGAGATTTGGAATGTGATGAGTGATATTATCAATGTTAGGAGATCTGTCACCAGGCGGTTCAGAAAATAGGTCTTGGTAAAAAGAGACTTGTTCCTGCTCGAGATCTTCATGATTTTGGAGGATGTGAGCTTGCTCTATGACTAAATGTGTGATGTGATTGATGTGTCTTCGTTGGATCGTCGCCCGGTGGAAGAACTTGGTATTTCTCTCTCCCTCTTGAATCCATTGTATTCAGGACTTTTGCCTCAACAAAAATTCCTCTTGAGATCGCCTTTCCTCCACCTGTTGCTTGAGAATATTTTCCCACTCTTTGAGTTCCTCCATGAGGCCATGATTTCTGATTTGAGTCTGGAGGAGCTTCATTTGATCATTCAGATATATTTGGGCTTCAAAAATGTTCCTGGAGTTCTGTTTATTCCAAAGCTTAAGGCGTTGCTTAAGATTTTTTAACCTTTGCTAGAAACAGTACATTTTGGAGCCATGTGGGATGGAGGCTTTTCGCCACTGGGTCGAGGCCATGGCTTGGAACTTCGGATGGGTGAGCCAAAAATGCTCAAATATGAAGGGCTTTCGTCTAGTGGAGCCAGACATGTCTAGTGAGAGTTGTATAGACCAGTGGTCGGAGACAATGGTATCCAAGATGATGGTGTTCAGTGAGAGGCCATCCATAAAGAAGGATTTTGACACCAAGAATCGATATAGACGACATGCCACCTGTTGGGATCCTGTGCACCTGTTTGGGTTTCCAGATCAATGAAACAAATCTTATCTATTGGAGCCTGAAAGTGCCCACTTTCTGCCTCTAATCTTCAGATCCCGCCTCTTTTCTCTTCGGGATGGAAGATCATGTTGAAGTCACCACCCATTATCCATCTACAATCACTAGTGAGATTAGCTAGTTGCTCCAGGTGTTGTGTGAATGTTAGTTTGTCCCTCAGAGTGGTCGGGCCATAGATGTTTGTGAGGAATCCTAGCTTATTGGATCCAATGAGTCGATACATCATACTCTGTTGATATTTTCCCCCAGGTTGTGAAGAAATTCTCCAGGAACACTTAACTGGGGTTCCATAGAATGCCCAAATTGCTAGTTGTGCCTTTTGCATCGATGGTCATCATTTTTCCCTGTTTCCAGCATCTAGAGAGGATTTGATTCATTTCTTCACCTGGACATTTTGTTTCTTGAAGTAGAAGATTGTTGGGTTTCTCTATTATGATTCAATCTCGTAGAAGCCTTTTCTTACTACGACCGTTGAGACCGTGTATGTTCCAAGAGATGAGCTTCATGATGAGGATGGAGAGGTGAGAGGGGGAAAGGTGTGAGAGATGAGGTGTATCTGACATGAGTTTACCATGAAGTGATTGATTTCCTGTATGATCTTCTGGGTGGATTTCCTTCATTGTTTATTCTCGTCCTCTTTAGTTTTGTGTTGTTGTCTATGTTGGATGCGCTAGATGGCCAAGCTAGTGTTGGATCTGGTCGTTGATCCTGGTGAGGAGTTGAGGAAAACCTTATGAACTTTGTGAAGATGATTTGGGGGGATGGTATATAGTTCCTTCTTGCGATAGGCTTGTTCTAAGTTTTCCATATCTATTCCAGCTAGGTTGTGTTCATCTAGGTCCATTTCGGTATCTCCTTCTTCTGGGTCAGATGCTTCTCCATATTTTGGATGGGAATGGGAATATGGATGGATCTGCTCCAGGACTGGGGTAATTGAAGGATTGTTTTTTGCATTGTTGTGGGTTATAGTTTGTTGAGGGGGTAGTTGCATATTGTCCATATCTTCTGGGATTTGATGGAGGACGTCGAAGCAATTGTTGGAGGGGGGTTCCTTTTTTTCCATTTAGATTAATTTCCTTGCGGTGTGACGTCGCCTACCAACTACATTGGTGAAACCATCTCTTGCTTGCTTACTTCAGGGTTATCAGCTTTTCTTACTGTGTTGATGGGGGCAGTCTCTGAACAGATGCATGTGCTCGTGCCATTTTCTACATCGAAATGGTATGTGCTCATAGTCTATAGTTTAAGAGTAGTCCTCATCATGATATTCCAAGGCTATGGACCCTAAGAGGGGCTTGGATATATTGAGATAAACATAGATGTGAACATAGGAGGTGTACCTTCTCTGCTTGGTTGCCTCTGAGGATTTGACGTAAACCCCAATGGTGTTTCCTATGCCCGCCGGAATCTCCTCTAACCAAAAATATCGTGGCAAGGAGTATAGGCGTATCCATATCGGGGCATGCACAAAGTCCTCTTTCTCTGGGCTAAACTTCTTCGTCCATAAGCATAGAAAGAGGTTGACTGAGTTGAATAAGTAAGGTCCCCCATCGAATATACAATTTCGATCCTCTAGATTGTGGAGTATGATGGTAAAGAATCCCTTGGAGCCTAGCTCAAGATCATAATTCCCTTTGGGGTTCCACCAATGATGAATCCATTTGACGAGCTCACGTTCAGAGGGCCATAGGCCTAGGAATTTTCCCACCAACACATAATCCCTCATATATTGCTTCTATTCTTCGATTCAGGGTGTGCTAATCACATATTTTGGTGCGAACGGTGCCTGGGGTATACATATCCCAGGTTCCAATGGATTTGTTGTTTTCTCTTGAACTGGTCAGGTGTCAATCTCCATTTCTTTTCATTTTGTTGCACCCTCAAAGAAAAATTGTGAACATTGGTCTGACAGTGGTTCGAAGGCAGGTCGGCGGAAGCCCCCATCTGGAGGTTCCTGCAACACGACCTGGTTGTACGAGGTGCCTCGTGACCCTCCATCATTTGGGAGCATTGTTTCCTCACCTCGACGGGGGAAGGGAGCAACAGAGAGAGGCCTGCAACTCGAACCCTAATCAGGAAGAATCTGAACTTAAAAATATTTAGTTGTAAATATAATTATTTTATTTAAAGTAATATTTATAGTTTTAAAAGTAATATAGTTTCCAAAAAATTACATTCTATTTATTAAAACACAATATGTAGATGTGATAAAATTAAATATATTTTCCTATAAAAATAAATTCTGTTTACTAAAAAACAATATATTGTTTTATTAAAACATAATTTTCCATTTAAAGTAATATTTGTAATTTTAACCTCGGATGGGGTGTTAGCGCGCTCCACACGTCCATCTAGGAACTCAGTGCCAACCACATCGCTTCAACCCACGTGACGACACCTGTTGCTCCCTTCCGCCTTTATTAACTCCTTATGACTGCTGCAAACATCTAATTCATCGCACTCTCAACTAAATGCTCCAGTGCACTCAAAGATGGCCTCTCGTCATGGCTATGGTGTCGGTACAATGCTCTCTCCTCTTGTGCTTGTGCACCTTTACTCTCCTTCATTCTTCGTATGGTGACGCCCTTACCCCTAGTTTATTTCTATCACCCTCCCCTTCCAGCAATTCCAACTCTCAGTCACCCTCTCTAGTGCTTACCTGGTTCTTCCTGTTCAATTTTCCACCTTTACCTCTCATTAGTCAAGCTATGCCTCGTGTTCAAGGGAAGCCGAATAGAGGGGCCCTCTGGTACCAGAACAAAGTGGCCATGGCCAGTAGGCACCCTCCCTCCTTCGCTCCTTCGCATATCTCCTCGCCTCCATCTTCAACTTAGTCCTCACTAGACCAAACTGGCCTTCCACCTCTGTCCTCGCCATGGGATTGTCATGTTGAATGGTTTGATCTCCAAGGGAACTCTCTTGGCTTCGCTCTTGGACTGCTCCTTGACTTGGCCTCAATCTCATAGTCAGTATTGGCACGTCCCTCCAGTCCACCATATTTCACTCCTTCACCACCCCCATCGCCACCCCATCGCCATCCTTTGTGCCTTCGCTGGAAGATTTTAATGCGCACTCAAAAGAACTCCAATTGGAGGTGTCCCATAACCATGCTCGACTCCATCCGAACTGGGTTTTGTCCCTAAGACTCCAGGATTCAATCTCAATTCTCCAAGACTTGGTCTTCGTACTCCGTAAGGATGTTTATGGCCTATGGTTTAGGCTAGAACACTTTGACCGACGCGCAGAACAAATTGAATCTCTGCTCTCGACACTGCTCCACTCCCTGCATCCTCCAGAATCGAGCATCAACAGCCCCGCATCTCTAGGGGTGATTTTTGCTCCAGAATTCTAGGGGAACGATGAACAAGGCATAGTTGAAGGTGCACAGGGAACTAAGGACAAGCAAGACACCATGCATGGAACACACACATAGGAAGCCGAGGACATGCACGCCCATTGGTGTTGCATCTGAGGATTTGACGTAAACCCCATTGGTGTTTCCTATGCCCACCATAATATATTCTAACTAAAACTCATGTGGCAAGGAGTATAGGCATATCCATACTGGGGCATACACAAAGTCCTCTTTATCTGGGATAAACTTCTCTGTCCAGAAGTGCAGAAAGAATCTGGTTAAATTGAATAAGTAGGGTCCCCCATCGAATATGTGATTATGATCCTCTAGATTATGGAGTATGATGGTGAAGAAGCCCTTAGAGACTAGCTAAAGATCATAATTCCATTTGGGGTTCCACCAATGATGAATCCATTTGACGAGATCACGTTCAGAGGGCCATAGGCCTAGGAATTTTCCCACCAACACATAATCCCTCATATATTGCTTCTGTTCTTCGATTCAGGGTGTGGTATTCACATATTTTGGTGCTAATGATGCCCGGGGTATGCATTTGCTAGGTTCCCAAGGATGTGTTGTTTTCACTTGAAATGGTCCAGTTTCAATCTCCATTTCTTTTCCTTTTGTTGCACCCTCAAATAAAAATTGTGAACGTTGGTCCGGCGGTGGTTCGAAGGTAGGCCGGCAGAAGCCCCCATTTGGAGGTTCCTATGACACGAATTGTATGTAGGAGGAAACTAGTGGCCCTCCATCGTTTGGGAGCATGGTTTACCTACTTGGGTAGCAAAAGGGAGCAACAGAGAGGCCTGCATCTCAAACCCTAATTAGGAAGAATCCGAACTTAAAAATATTTAGTTGTAAATATATTTATTTTATTTAAAGTAATATTTATAGTTTTAAAAGTAATATAGTTTCCAAAAAAATACTTTCTATTTATTAAAACACAATATGTAGATGTGATAAAATTAAATATATTTTCCTATAAAAATACATTCTATTTACTAAAAAACAATATATTGTTCTATTAAAATACAATTTTTTATTTAAAGTAATATTTGTAATTTTAGCCCTGGATGGGGTGTTAGCGCGCTCCACGTGTCCAACAAGGAACTCAGTGCCAACCACCTCACCTAAACCCACGTGACAACACATGCTTCTCCCTTCTAACTTTATTACCTCCTTATGACTACTGCAAACATCTACTTCACCGAGCTCTCAACTAAATGCTCCAGTGCGCTCAGAGGTGGCCTCCTGTCATGACTATGGCGTTGGTACAATGCCCGCTCCTCTTGCACTCGTGCGCCTTTACTCTCCTTCGTTCTTCTTATGGCGGTGCCCTTCCCCCTAGTTGGCTTATATCGCCCTCCCCTTCCAGCAATTTCAGCTCTCAATCGCCCTCTCTGGTGCTTACCTGTTTCTTCCTGTTCAATTCTATGTATTTACCTCTCGTTAGTCAAGCTATGCCTCGACTGCGAGGGAAGTCGAAGAGAGGGGCCCTATGGTACCAAAACAAAGCGGCCATGGCCAGTAGGAACCCTCCCTCTTTCACTCCTTCCCACAACTCCTCACCTCCGTCTTCAACTCAATCCTCACCAAACCAAGCCGACCTTCCACCTTTGTCCTCACCATGGGATTTATGTGTTGAATGGTTCGATCTCCAAGGGAAATCTATCGGATTCTCTCCTGGACCGCTCCTCGACCTAGCCTCGACCTCACAGTCAGTATTGGCACGTCCCTCTAGTCCACCACCTTTATCTCCTTCACCACCCCCATCCCCATCCTATGTGCCTTCGCTGGAAGATTGTAATGTGCACTTGAAAGAACTCCAATTGGAGGTGTCCCATAACCAGACTCGGCTCCAACCAGACTGTGTTTCTTCCCTGAGACTCCGGGATTCAATCTCAATTCTCCAAGACTTGGTCTTCGTAGTCCATAAATACATTGATGACCTACAGTTTATGCTAGAACACTTGGACCGGTGCACAGAGAAAATTGAATCTCTTCTCTCGACACTGCTCTGTCCCTGCATCCTCTAGACTCATGCATTAACACCCCCGCATCTCCAGGGGCGGTTTTTTCTCCAGACTTCCAGGGGGATAATGAACAAGGAATGGTTGAAGGTGCACAGGAGACTGAGGAGAAGCAAGACACCATGCATGGCACACGCGTAGAGGAAGCCGAGGACATGCACGCCCACCAGACACCATGAAACTCGACAAGCGTACTGGTGTCAGCATGCATGCTTTCTTTTGACAATTGTTGGTTGTTTATTGAAGGTTTTGTTTAGGTTGTTGGATTTTAGTAATGTTTATTTTGTTGGTCTGTTAGTTGATAGGCGCTTCCTGGGTCATCATATCAACTTTTTTGATATACAATTGGAATGCATGGATAGGTCGAATCGGTTTCGCCACGTGGCGATTCAGGCAAATATGTCTAATTTTTCACTTTTCTTTCTAGTCCATCTGTCAGTCTGAGTTGGTTTCCCTTCAAGGCAACTGAACATTCCAGAAACTCGATCTCAAGTCGATACTATAATTTTTGTTCATGACAGGTAATATATAACTCTTAAAAATATATATATTTGTAATTTTAAAAGTAGTAAAATTTATCTTACTTTATTAGTTAATTGGTTGTGATGACATTTATTATTGGCTTTATTTGTTGGCTAATTCATTATTTCTATTAAAAAACTCACACATCTAAAATAACTAGTAATTAGTTTGTAATAGGGAAGACTTTCACTTTTGTCAAATACCTTTGGGTCTAAAAAATCACACCCCCTAAAATAACTAGTTGGTGGTTTGTAAGGGTGAAAATTTTCACTTTTGCTAAATACCTTTGGGTTTTGGGCTATTTCCCACTATCGCTTAGAAAAATTAATTTTTAATTAAAAAATATTTTATTAATTTTAGGTTTTAAATAAAATATATTATTTAAATGGTAGATTGGAGCAATTGTAAATTACGATGGTAGATTAGAGCAATTGTAAATTGCGATTATGACCCAAAATCTGGTTGGATTTTTTTGGATTTATGTGAAATTGTGATGTAAAATTTAACAATTGTAAATTGTGATTATAAAATATTTTATAATTTTAGGTTTTAAATAAAATATATTATTTAAATTACGATGGTAGATTAGAGCAATTGTAAATTGCGATTATGACCCTATGACCCAAAATCTGGTTGGATTTTTTTGGATTTATGTGAAATTGTGATGTAAAATTTAACAATTGTAAATTGTGATTATGAATTAATTCTGTAACTTTGAATCTATCCAATATTTAAAATTATAATTCTAATAACACAAATTTTTGAATTAATTCTGGAACTTTGAATCTACCCCATATTTAAAATTACAAATTGAATAATACACATTGACATTTCAACATGTTTTCATCAATTAAATTTCCACATATCCGCAATATCAAACACCTTTAAAAATCGATCTGATCAGATTTC
>SNQJ01S0056747.1:0-21580 GCA_010110895.2 Picea sitchensis | reverse complement strand
CTACCATAATATCAACACTAATAATCTAAATGTGGTAATCCCAAAGGTTAATCATTTAAACGTGGCAATCATATGGTGCTATAATAATTTCTTAATATGATTAGGTAAATGTTAAAAAGTAAACAGGTTAAGGATGCATTAAAAAATACAAGGAATTTATGAAGAGTAAATCACATTCATTCATCTTCAATTGTTAGCCATCAAATTATAATTTTAGATTAAAAGGTGATTAATTGTGCCCATCTCCAATAGGTATACACCTTTCAACATAATTAGTATGTGTTAATATGTCAAATTTTATAATTAAATTACTTATAATTTTCTCCATTTTTATGGACAAACAATTGGATTGAGTTGTCCAAGATTCAATTGAAGCATTATATGTATTATCCTTATTTTTAAGGACTAAAAGGAGCTAAGTGTAAATATTTATCAATATCTTTTTAGATGTAACTATAAGTGGGTCAAGGTTAAGTTTTTATAGTTCTTTTTCAATTTAAAAGTTTATTATCAAGAAGAACTTCCTAGAATTTGTAAAATCACACATTGGGGTTTATGATTGGTAGTACCTGACAACCTAATATTTTTGTTGGCAAGCTAGAGTGAAATAAAAGCAACATAGTGAAAATGAGCATAACACATAATCAAACAAATAAACAAGAGAGTGTGACATAAAAAAAACAAGTGCAAGCAAGCATGACAACAAGTACATGCAAGTGTTATTGCTAGAATCATATAATTATTGTCCTTGTTGGAAGAATTGCTTGAAACAATAGAAATCACTTCAATCACAATGCCTAGTAGTACTTTAAAAAATGTGCTTACATATTTTCTATTCATGCACACATAGGTCAACGTGCTACAAATGCAATCCCAACTTTTGAATGACAAGTTAAGGATGTTAAATAATGAGGGGTTGGTCAAGAATCCTTCATATGAGATCAATCCTCCTCAATATGCAGTTTAGAGAAGTCAAATTGTTGACAATGAATCACAAGATGCCAAAGTGAAAGGAGATACCAAATGTAATTTAAGTGAAAGTGACCTTGAATATTTTTTCCTTAGGGTTATAAAAGAAAACATTCATGAATTTATCAAAGAAAACAAACAAGAAAAGAATAATCTTTCAAAAAGAATCAAGTTAAACCATGGGAAGAATTAAAATTCAATAGGAATCAACATGATTTAAGATATGAAAAATACATTGAATTTCATATTCCTAACTACTGCAATCCAATTCAGTTTGTGGGTGTCGATTTTCTTGCCAAAGATTTTGAAGGGAAAGAAATTGATGGAGGATGAATGATTACTCAAAGAATGTTATTGATACAAACATTCCTAAAAACCATCAACATTATCATTGATTTGGTCATGTGGAGACATAATTATTTGATCTCCATCATTGTCTTCATTGTGAGAAGACAAACCACCTTTCAAATAAATGCTCAAGGAAGAAGAAGGTTCATAAATGAACAAATCACTATTGTTGGATTAGCTCTTGGTGATGGAATTTAGAGGCCATTCATTTTCATAAGTCTTATAGTTGAGCTTAACCATATGTACATGCATGTTTGATTAATTAAGTGATAAGAGTATATGGCTTTAAATGTCTTCATTCAATTTATCCAACATACAAATGATACTTTTGGGCATGACTGGTGCCCAATTTTAGATGGTTTTGAGTTTAGGATTGAGTTAATGACTTCACTCTTAGACAATAATCTCTTCCACCTTAAGGGGGTACACTAATGAAGTGCACATGCTAAGTAGTCAACCAAAAGCATTGAATGAAGTACACATCATTAGTGGTAAACTGAAACCACCAAATGAAGTGAATGGTTAGTGGTCAACCAAAACCACCAGAACCAATGATGAATTAGCTTAGGGTAATCCATAGGCTATCCATGTCTTCTCACCTTTAATTTGACAAAGGGAGAATATTGATGATGATTGACAGACTTCAAGTTTCGATAAAAACAACAAAATTCTAAATAGACAACAACAATTAGTAGATTGCATATTTAGATGAACAAAATGCCAAATGGATGACAACAAAAACAATAAAAACATTGCAAAGATTTCATGACTTGTGATAAATTGTCAATTTGGAAACTTTGAGGTTTTTTCTACTTGTCGTATATTTATGAAACATCCATTTATGTGATTAAGTTTTCCTTGACATGATTGATTTTAGGTTTGAGCAGTTCTAACATGACAATTGGTTTACTATTGCATGGTTATTTGGAAAAATTATGGCTCAATATCTTGTAATTGGATCATACATAAGAGGGATGCTAATTGACACTATTAGTGTGTAACTTTTTGAGAGTGGGTTTGTAGAGATTTTGTTCACCTAGATGGTCATTAGACTCAACTAAGGAAAGATATATCCATATGCATTGTTTCTTGGAATTTGATTGGGTTGTCAAGCATTTTCACGGATGTGTTGGACTCACATCCAATTTACGTCTCATGGTTAGCTCACATCAAATATTGGAATAAATATCAATGAATAATTACATATGTTCTTCTCAAATGTTTAAACAATGGGTTTTTCCATATTCTATGAATTTTCATATATATTTATTGATTTTTGAAGCATTTCTTCATCAAGTCTCAGCCTAGGAGTTTCAAATTCTAGACTTGTAGATGATACCAATTTATGCACTAGTTCTTGTTTCCTTTCTAGTATAATTGTTTGCACTTATTATTGAGGGGGATTTTTAGTTTGTGACTCACTATACAATCATGAATTCCTACACCAGCTTTATGTATTTCACATTATAGGATATAGTTTTTATCCAAAGTGTGTATTAGATCATATTTTTCCTCCTGCTAGCCTTATCCCTTGATGAGGTGTCAATGTGAGAGTAAATCTAATCTATGAGGTGGTTACATCCATGTACTATAAATTTGCGCCATTGGAATGCATATGGATTGAATATATCAAGCATTTTCTTCCAACTTATTGTCCTTGTGTCTCATTGCATATTCTCCAATTGGCATTAGAGCCCTTTCTGTATGGCCATCATCTGGAGGTACATCAATCCTTGCATATTTTTCCTCCTCCTAGCCTTATCCCTTGATGAGGTGTCAATGTGAGAGTAAATCTAATCTATGAGGTGGTTACATCCATGTACTATAAATTTGCGCCATTGGAATGAATATGGATTGAATATATCAAGCATTTTCTTCCAACTTATTGTCCTTATGTCTCATTGCATACTCTCCAATTGGCATTAGAGCCCTTTCTGTATGGCCATCATCTAGAGGTACATCATTCCTTACTTCTGTGATAATTACATGGGCAACAATTTCCTACAAATTATATACACAAAGTAATTACATAAAGAAAAAATAATTCACCTATATTCATTGAATGTATATGTATTCAGTTTAATAGTTAATTGAATTAGAAATGTGAAATACATGAAACATAAAAATTTAAAATTTTGAAAAATGTCACATTATTTAAAATTTTGACAAAATTCTAAATTGCCAAAATTTTGTTAATTGCTAGAATCTCATATGTGAAAAATATACTCGAACATAAATTTGGTGAAGTGTGAATGCTGGATGAAGAAAAACTTATCACTCCATGTATTAACTTACATGGGAAAATATATCCCACACTTTCCTTTTTCTATGTCAACCTACCAAATGCAGGTTTATAGCCATGATAGTGACTTGCCTTCTAAAATACTTGTTGTTCACCATGATTAAGGCCCACTTTTGCCGAAATAAAAATTAATGCATGTAAATATTATTTGGGTTCTCACTTGATTTGATATTACATATTCAAACACCATATCTTTTCTAAAAGAATAAATATGGTCTTAGAATTTTTTTTAAGAGATAAGGCTTTGGAAAGACTCTTATAACAAACCACATGCTCTTATAACTTTTATCTTTAATATCTAGTGTTAGTGAAAAGATTTTAAGTACATTTGAGCATGACTTTGTTATGTTAACCATATGTTCCTTACATTGCGAAAAAAACACGAGAACGTAAATTAATGTTATTATTTTGTAGTATAGTTACATTGTTTGTTGAGGTAATATTGATAGACATGTATACGAATAGTGATGTTCACCTCATTGGTAATGCCACTTTTTTATTCGGATTATCTTTTTCATACTTTTTAAGTTTAAGATTTTATTAAAAAAATTAAATTTGTTAACTTTATACGAGACAACCAAATGCAAGGGAGATTAATATGGTTGAAATTTGATACATATGTTAAAATATATATATATATATTTTTTAAATGGCATTAGCAAGGTTCATTGTTAATATTGGGGAACCAAATCCAAGGGAGAATAATATGGTTAAAAATTCATATCTTAATCATTTTTAAATGTTATTAGTAAGATTTATTGTTAATATTGGATGGAAGTAATGTTATCAAGTACATTATGTTAAAAAAAATTAGGTGCATGTGCCTTGCTTAAAAAAACGTAGATGAACATCAAAATTCTTTTGGCTTTGCATAAAGAAAATTTACAAATTCAACTGCTTGTAAATTCTTTTGGTGTTTGATGTGACAATAAGCGTTGATAACTACATAAGTTGTCCCATCTCACCTCCCTCGTCATCAATTATGGCCAATACTCCAAGGTTTTATGGTTGTGTAAAAGGGGTCCCATGCACCATGCACCTGATTGACATGTGTGTTGTAAGTTTAAGGGGAAAAGACTTGATTTTATAATTGCTTGGTAATTTTTATTAAGGTAGGTTAAACGATGCCACATTGCATAGGTTGGTGTCTAAGCCATTCTATTTGAATGGTATCAAATAGGGAAATTAAGAGGGATGAATGACATGAAGCTGGGAGGCAATGCTATCATTAAAAAAAGGGAGGCATTACTATTATTAACAAAAAGGCTCTACATATGATAAAGGAAAAAAAATAGCGAACAAAATGATGGAAAAGAAGAATAGGGCTTGAATATTAAGTGGGGAAGAAGGAAAATACATAGGACGAATAAGTAGAAGGAGAAGAAAAGGAAGGAGTGAAGATTTTTTTTTCATGGAAGAAGTAGTAGTAATAGAGAAGAAAAGGAAGAGAGGGGGCGACAGGAGGGGGAGGGGTTCTCTATGACCCTGATGAAATCCGAGAATTGGTCTATTCCTGGGGATTAGGGGAAGAAACCAATAACATGGCATAAGCCCTGAGTCTCGGGCAAGGAATCACTCAAGCCCGAGAGCTAGGAGTCAACACAATCACGGTGATATGAGACTCTAGGATCCTAATCCAAGCCATGGTCACCAACTCATTACCAAACTAAATGAAACTCTGGCAACTCCTCAAAAAAATTCAGCGACTCTCTAAACTCTTCCGAAAGATTGATTTTTTCCATGTGCTCCGGTAATTAAATGAAGAAGTGGACCAGGCAGCTAAAGTCACCACCCCCTTGAGAAAGGGTCATCTCTCTGTCAGTGGGACCTTGTCCTACGCCCCTATTCCTTAACAGTATATGGCGAGCGAATAGGTGGAGATCTTGAGATAGGTGGCATCCAGACGATTCTCCATGCATCTTGATCTATGGAAACATTTCCCCTTCACACCGAGTCGTTGCTTCCCCTGCACGTTGGTATTTATTCCTCTGGTTTGTGTCACTCATCTCTTCCTCGCATGAGTCTTCCCTCATGCCCCTCATGTAGATATGCGTTGAACCCATCTCCTTCCCGCATGGTGCTCTAGCGAGGCCTCTTCAAATTATTGTGTCGCACGCTCGCACTGCAGAAAAATTCAGGGCGACAGAATCCTATAGCCTAGCCTCATATCCCTTGGGTAATCGCCTCTCTCACTCGTTCCTTTGTGCTTGGCCCCTCGCCCCTCAAACTCTGTCCTTTTTTTCCCCAACCTGCCCAATGGCCTCCAACTCTGAGTCTATTGCTCTTCCCAATACCCCTCCCTCACTGGAGCAAGAAATCCGTGACTTGAAGTGAAATCTCAGTGCACACAAAGAATTTCTTCTCAATCTGGATGGGGAAGGTGGCAGATGGTTCGAGATGCTCGAGGAAGATCTAATTCAACTCAGAGAGGAAGTTGTAGAGGCCCTCACGTACACAATGCAACAGGTCAATGGAATAATTGCGGAATTGGAAACCAGAGTGGAAAAGTTGGGGCTTCAAGCCACTAGGTCAACCCTCCAGAATGAAGCAGGGGTGAAGGCTCCGCTGAATGAAGGACCCTCAAACCCTGAACATCAGGTGTAATTATGTTGCTCTCCACTAATGGAACTGGCCCAATTTTGGCTATTTGCATATATATTGTATGCAGGTTTTTAATTTCATAGTAGCCAAGTTTTGGAAGCTAAAATAGATTGGGATTTCTAGACGTTATATTATGGCACCTATATGTAATTTTGGAATCCATGCATAGGTTGCATGTATGAACTACGTAGATGTTTTCATAGTGGTCATACCACTGCTATATTAATATAAATTCCATCTTCTTGTCAAAAAAAAAAATAGAGAAGAAAAGGTAGAGAAGATAAAAGGAGTATAAAAAGGGAGAAGAGAGAAGAGAGGGAAATGAGATTGAAGCTTTGAAGAAGAAGGATATAGTTCTAGTATTATTTGTTAGGTAGAAATACTCGAAGAACTATTAGGTAGAATAGTGTAAAGTTGTTCCAATAGAGAAGAAGTGAAGGAGAAGGAAAGTAGTAGTAGGAAATAAAAGAGAGCAAAGAGAGGAATAACACAATTCTAGTTTGAGTTGTTGGGTAGAGTTGTGGAGAAAGTGTAAAAAACAAGGTAACCATAATTCCTTGCTTTAAAAGAAGCCAATAACTACTATTTTGAATACTAAATGTGACCCCAACCAAGGCTTAGGATGGTGGATAAATTTCGAAAAAAAGGGCTTGGCCCTATTGTTGTCAATTATCATTGTTTATATTTATGTGATAGAGTAATAAGATCGCTTGGAGGATACATGCATTGTAAATCCCATTTTAAATGGTATTAATAAAAATAAGAAACTTGTATTGCCTCCCGAATTACAATGTGACCCAAGTTTTCAACCTTTGAGGCCTCAAAAGAACACTTGGATATTTTCATGAATAGATGGTGGTCCTTTAAGAGTTGCAAGGATCTATCAACATGCTTTATGTGGTATTCCCATGTTTTGATGTATCAAAATATCATGAAATAGTACCATCACAAAATTGTGTAGGAATGGTTGAAAGACCTTGTTCGTGCACGGATGATCCAGGTGGATATTGGTGACCACCCACCTATTCCAACTGGCACAAAACAATGTTCTGGTAACTTACTATTTTTAGCAGGTTTTCGGTTCCTAAACTTCGGGGACCATTTTGAGGGCCTAAATGAAGTTTTTTCAAGATCAAGAACCTCAACAATGGCCAAAGGCTCTAAATGAGCCCCCAAAATGAATCTCCTCGTCGATACCTTTCCAATTAGCTATCATGCACCCCAAACAGAGATCGTATTCCAAAGTTACGCCCTAGGGAAGTTGATACACCAAACTACCCAAAACTGGGTCCACAAAAATGTTGGCTTTTCATCTTCTAGGGTTAGGGTTTTGTATTCTCTTTATGTTTAAAAATTCCTTTGGAGACTCATTATAATAATCATCTTATTTTGAATGTGAGTAATTGTCACATCTCTTCTCATAGATAAGCTGCCACCATTCTAGTGAGTTTTTCACTCTGTATTTCTATAGTTTTGTACATTTCACTCATTAATAGAAATTGTGTATTACTGTATATATTTGCCTCTTTTTATATATCTGATATATCTCTATTATATTATTGGTTGTCTTGTAATATCTCTGTAGATTTCTGTGTTATATCTCCACTCTCTTTTCGTGCAGAAAATAATCTGAATCATCGGCTTTAGAAGGTTGATGGAGCATTGCAAAGGCCAAAATGAATCAATGAAAACTCATAATGACCTTCATGTGTATGGAAGGAAGTCTCATGGATGTCTACCTTTTTAGTCCTAATTTGTTGGTTGCAGGAATAAAGGTCGACTTTAGTGAAAAACTTGGTTGCATGAAGTTCATCCAAGATGTCATCAATAACTAGGATATGAAATTTGTACATAATGGTCAACTTATTGAGAGCCTAAAAATTAGGACACATGCACCAAGTACATTCGTTCCTTAATACCATGACCTTATTGAAGAGTATGGTCTTGTACTGGAGCGTATGGATCTTGACTCCAACAATTTCTGAATGATCTTTTCAAATTCATTTTTCTATGCAAAAGGGTGCCAATCACGAGATCTTCACTCTGTGAACTTGTGACATAGCATGTGCATTCATGGGATATTAAACAACACTCCCAGTTTCACTACATATTAATAAATCCCTCCCAAAATCCTTTATCTATACCCCCCTCTCAATACATCTTTCTAATAATAAAAAACCCTATTTTTACTAGATACCCTTTCTTATACCCCCTGATACATATAAATCCCCTCATACTTCACATCTACCCTAAATACCTACAATATATTGACCTTATTTTTCACAATTAAAAAAAAACCTTTATGAATGAATGTGATAAGATCTTGGTCAACAAGGTGAAGCCCCCATGGTGCCAATAAGGATGCACATTGGGTGTTTGGCTACCTGGAATGACGGGAATACCGTGGTCATGCTCCATGCATGAACATGGAAAACCTTGTGGTGTTTCAAATACCTATAGATTCTTAGAGAGAACCAACTACAAATCAAGGTGAATCCTTTGTGGGGTGGTGTAGATTACTTGTATGGCATTGAACTGAGAAATAATACCCAAGTATCCTTTATTCAACAAATTCTCCATAGAATGAGAAGTGATAATTTTATGGGAACTAGATGTAATCCCCTTGAGAGTATGCATCTACCCTTATTGAATGAAGTTCATGCATAATTATTTGAAATCCATGGTGATATTTCCCAAAGTGCATAACTATTCTTCCCCAATAAATTTATCACAACCACCCATTTCAATAACAAAGATGTGAGTTTCATATGATACTTGTCAATTTGTAGTTTCACATTTTTCACATCACCTCCCACATTTCATTGTGCCACCATTAATGATCATAATTTGAAAAATAGATATGGGATGTACATAACAACGAGTTTCTTGTGCCACTGTCCTATGGATAAAATTGTGTGTGCTACCACCATCAATCAACATAACCACTTTGTAGTTCTTGATGTACCCTATCAATTTCAAGGTTTGGGGTGTTGATAAACTTTATAAGGAATGGAGAGAAATTTGGGGTTCCTCACAAGGACCTTGCAAGGGGGATTCATCTTCCATGGAAGGCGTGGGGTCATCCAAGGTTGATTTAGGAGTATCTTCAAAAATAAATTCCTCTAAGTAGTCTTGTGGAGATACATCCATTTGAAATAATTTATTTTCTTTATATTTGTGCCCTTTAAAATATCTCTCATCACTATTATAGCAAACACAGATGCATTGATGTTCTACAATTTCTTCACAAGATAACTTGCAGATGCAAACTGGTTTTGAGTTGGATGAGCTCGGGGTATTCAACACAGGGGGGCTAGGTAAAGTAGTGAATAAAGGTCTCTTAGTTTGTGCATGGATCACTATCTCAACTTCTTTATCTCTATCACTAGTTTCCAACCATGTTCTTGGGTGATGCATAATTATGTGTGCTCAAATTTCTTCCTTGAGACCACTAATGAAACATTATTTAAAAAATGAATTAGAGAGGCCCTTTATGCATATAACTATTTCTCAAAGGTAGTGATATAATCCATAACCATGCCAATTCGATGTAATTTTGTTAGGAATCCAAAACGGTGACTATCACATTAAAAATAAACATAAAGAACTTGCAAAAACTAGGTCTAGGCCATGTAGCCTTTAAAATCCTTCTTATTCCATTGTCACCACCACCAACATTCTGCATTCAAATTTAAGTCGATCCCTACTTGTAGTTTGTGTAGTTCATTGGTAATTTCGTCGATAGAGAAATATTGTTCCATTTGGGTAACCCACCCTAAGGGATCATATACATCAAATTTGTTCATGTCAACATTTGGAAAATGGTACCATGAATTGTGATCCTGAAAATGTAGGCGACAATTATCCTAAAACATGTGTGTGGCCTGCACTGTGTGAGATGGAAATTCCTCCTTAGTTGGATCAATTTTTGGATCCGGTATATGTATATTCAAGTGGAAACCTAATATTTTCAATATTCTCCTTGTTTTTTCATTGTTTTATTCATAACATGGAGTGTAGACTCAATGTTAGAGACCTTGTCTTGTAGATGTTAGCGTTCACTGGGTTAGACCCATTATTGGTTCTTAATGGGTTGGGATATTGTTGGTTCTCTGAGTTGGCCATGTTGCAAGTTTAAACCATGGGACCACCAAAGTTTTTGATAAAGTGTTATTCTCCACTTATCTCACTACGATCAATATCTTGAAACAAGTCTTTTTAGATATACCCCAAATCACTGTATTGTTGGGTCCACCCAAAAAGGGTTACTTAGGAGGTATATCCACATAATCAACATACTACAAGGAATATTTTGAGATAGGTCCCCCACAATGGTGTAGTGACATAATATTCAAATTAATTTTGGATGCAAAGATGTAGGAATTTTGTTGGCTGACCATAGACGTTAGGGTTTGCAGGGTCCTAGAGAGAGAGAGGAGTGTCAGGTGCTATAGATATCTAATATACATGTGAGGTCCAACAATAGTAATTGCCCCAATATATCATGGAACTAAATAATGAGGCTTGATCATGCACTTATTTGTACAACTTGACTACCCAAGTACTAGAGAGTGATCTCCCTGAATGTTGTTCTCAATGTACTATAGCAACAAGACATCCATTTGATTGAGCTAGAGTTGGTTTCAAGTATGCCTAGAGACTTCCAATATACCCAAAAGTAAATGGAAGTGATACTTTGTATGTAAGTGTTATCTAATGTGATACTACTCAAAGGGGTACCGACATGGGTTATAAGAGCTTCTAACAAAGTGATTCCACTTTTATTTCCTACATTTGTTCTGTCACAATTTCAATTTTACCCACTGAATAATAGATCATTATATGTTATTTAATGATGTTGAAATACATCTGTAACCTGAAGGAAAAAAAAATCTACTAAATTTGGAGGCATGATAGCTCATGAAAGTGATCCTATACAAATTGTAGTGTTCCTAAACCCTTAAAAATTGAAGCACACCCAAATATATAGAGAATATATTTATAGAATAACTAGAAAAAAAAGCAACAATAAGATGAAATATGTAAAGAAAATCCTGTATATTGATAATTAGAATAAGGAAAAAAATGTTCACTTTCCTCTTAAGGTGGGGTGACCTTTCACTGAGTAGAGCTCCAAATACACAATAGAAGACACACATTCAATAGTCTCCTATCTCTTTAAATAAAATTTCAATTGAAAAAACCCTAACGAATTGTGGTCTTGTCACTAATGGGTACCAACTACCTAGTGGGGCTTATAAAGTGGACCCTTTTACATTATATAACTATCCACTATTATCTGGGGGAGATTATTAAAAGAAAATGAACACATACAACAATTAACTAACTCCTAAGTAGTATAAAGTAGGGTTAGCTTAGGGTAGGACCTTGATAAATTAAGACTAAAAAAATCAAATTTGGATGGATGGATTATCATTAGTGGTAGCAATAGAGTATGAATATAAGGAAATCCTATTAGTTTATTTCATTACTTGTAAAAAACTTGACTAAAAATGTTTGAGGACAAAGGTTTTCAAAGGAGGGTATTATGATATGATACAAAAGGGGGAATATATGGAGGTAAATGTGTATGTACCATGGGTCAACCTAATGTATATGTGCGATGAGCGAGGATAGTTATATATAGAGGTAAATATTGTCATTACTAGGAGGACCATGTGATTTGAATAAATGAATGGATTGGGGCATATGGAGGAGTTTCTATTATTTTGTAATGAGTTACTTTATTTCTCATCTTTATTATTTATTTTGGTGTTTTTCTCCACACACATATCTCGCACATATTTTATGCGCCCTATTTTGTTGTTCTATTTTAAGGTTTTGGTATATAATATTGTACAAACAATAAAACAACCTACTTGGAGGAGGCTAAATCAGAAATTGATAATGTCACATGATATTACTTGACATTTTATTAATGTGGTATTAGGTGACATATTTTTTACTATGATAAATTACGTGATAGATATTTTATTGTAATATTATGTGACATATTTTTTACTATGATAAATTATGCGATAGATCTTTTACTCTAATATTACATATTTCATGCTCTAAGTCTCAAATTTTATGTACTTGTCTTTATGTAATTGTTATAGTTTTTCTTATGTATTATTATTTAAGTCTATCATTGTCTAAGTATCAATTTAAATTTAATTATAAGGTGTACATGATTCTAGTAAATATATCACATTAACCATTGGTTTATTTAAAATAAGGTTCTTCTATTGAATGTATTGGATCCATCTCTAGTTTTATTTGAGAACATTGTTACTCCATACAATATTTGTATGTCTTCATTTGTGAAGTTCAATGTAGCAACAAGAATTTGGATGTATAAACTTTATCCATGAAAGATATTGAATCAAGGTTGAATGATGATAGTCAAATATTCCCAGCTCGTGTATTAGAATCAATTTACAAGTGTTGAATGTGTTTTTTAGTTTTCATTTTGTTGATACCATACACTTTATTTTTTTAGTATTGATATCCATTTATAGGTACTATGATGAAAAGACTTTTCAAAAAATAGGATTTATAGATACTAGGATGACTAGGCCTTCCAAAAACTAGTGGGGGAGTGCACAAAGTTGATGGATGAAAAAGTGGCAATGGGGTGCAAAGGAACATGCGCACATAGGAACACATGCACATTCCTAGTAATGTGAATGCATTCTTAAACCTACAACCTTGGTACTCACCAAACCACCACACACACTTTCCAACTTGGATTATTTATGAACATGAGTGGGTTCCTAAGAAACATATCTTCAAGAACACGTGCACATTCCTATTGAAATGAAAATAACATGCACGCACTTCGGGAATGTCTCAATCTATCCCTCCCTATAACCCCCACTCCCTCTCTCTCTCCCACTATCCCCCTTCTTCCCTATCTCCCTATTTTCCCCACTCTCTCTCTTTCTCTCCCAATTTCTCTTGCATTCCCTCTTTCCCTCTTACTCTTCCTTCCCCTATATTCCCCTCTTCTCTCTCTTTACCTCTCTCTCCACATATCTCTTTAACTCCCTCTCTCCCCCTGTCCCCCCCCTCTCTCTATTAGGTACTAGATCTATTATAATAGAAGAAACATAAGTACGACAGAGAATAACAACGAAACAAAAAAATATAAATAACCACCAAAATAATACCTTTATTGACATGAAACAATGTTCACTTGCCTCTTCGATGGGGAAACCTCCAGCAGAGAAATGCTCTATTACAATAATTCTCAAGACAAATACTTCTCATTCCCTTGAATCCTATTTATACTAAATCTATCTACCAATGGAACAATCTAGAGAAATATCTTTCTAGAAACATAAGCTTGTATTGGGTCTTATTAAATTTGACTTATTCTTCTTTATTACTAGGCCTTATTAATATTGACCTTTATTACATGGAAAACTTATTGTTCTACCTACATGAGGGGTTAGGAAGGTTAGGTCCCTAACATGCCCTCCCCCTTCAAAAAAACATTGCTCTGAGGGGTTGAGATGAGGAAATTGTTGCAGAATGGTAGCCATCTCCTAGGTGGCATCTTCTAGTTGTGTGTCCTTCCACTAAACTAGAAGTTCCTTGATAGTGCGATGGCAGAGACGATGCTCACGCAGGTCCAAGACTTATTATGGTTGCAACCAAATGGAACCTTCTTCATCCAACTTAGGTAGACTGATCTGAGTATGGAACTTAGTGTCGAGTACTTTCTTTAAGAAGGAAACATGAAAAATAGTGTGGACCTTATAGTGACTGGGAAACTCTAACTGGTAGGCCATGGGCCCCACTCTCTTGAGAACATGGTAAGGACCCTAGAATTTGTGGGTAAGTTTTTGACAATTCTGGGATTTGAGTGAAGTCTTCTTGTAAGGTTTTTGATCCAGATTATGTTGAGAATGAAACAAGACGAAAAAAAAAATATAGCAGAGAATAGAGAAATATAGTGAAACCCAACTTCTATTAATGAATATGAGAGAAAAAAATTGTAGAACACAAACTGGAGGAATGGGGTAGCTTATCTCTGAAAAGAAAGAGATGTTGGCTATGCTTCATTCAAAACAAGCTTTACATCACACTCCATTGCATGCTTAAAGGGCCTCCTTCACCTCAATTATATACAAGAGAGTGAGAGAAGAACAATTCCCATGATGCATGTGGGATAAATTAATCCAAGTTTATAAAATTCCATAGGCATTTAAAACACTAGGAATTTATGGGCGGTCACCCATCCTAGTACTACTCTAGCCCAAACATGCTTAACTACGAAGTTCTAATGGGATCTAGTGCAGTAACACTATGTTGTAGGAATGTACATACGATCATTACATAATGTTTGTAATTAACAAATGAAGATGGTATTAGATTCCATTCCCCATCAAAAGGGTGAATATCATGCTTTATCAAAACCATAGGCTTGAAATGTTGATTTAATGGAAAATGTGGTTGGCCACCAAGATCCACCTGGATCAATTGCAGATGAAGAAATAACTAGTCCCCTTCAACAAACTCATGTTTAAAATGACCCTAATTTGCTTGTTG
Organism: Picea sitchensis; assembly: GCA_010110895.2. Classification (NCBI taxonomy): domain Eukaryota; kingdom Viridiplantae; phylum Streptophyta; class Pinopsida; order Pinales; family Pinaceae; genus Picea; species Picea sitchensis. Next base: position 6,804 of record SNQJ01S0056747.1, on the reverse strand, counting down.
TTTCATGTGATTTTGAACCATGATTTTTTTTTTATTTGAGGGTATGGAGGATGGACATGTAGATTGTAAGAGTTTTATGCACCTGCTGAACCTTGGAGATACCAGGCATGTATGATACAACTGAAGGCTGAGGTTATACATAGACTTCTTCAAAGGGATTCATGTGAGTGGCTATGCAGTAATAAATGTTGTACCACCATTCAACGAGGGGTAACCACTGAACCCATTAATTTTTTCTGTCAAATACAAAACACCTCAAATAGGTTTCCAAAAACTTGTTGACTTCATCAACTTGTCCATTAGTCTGAGGATGATATGTTGTGCTAAGATGCAGTTGGGTTACTTGGAGTCTGAACAATTCTTGCGAGAAAGTACTAATGAAAGTTGGATCACGGTCATAAACAATAGAATGAGGCATGCCACGGAATTTAAAGATATTATCCATAAATATTTGAGTGATGGTTGATGATGTGAATGGGTGTTGAACAGACCATAAATGAGCACATTTGGAAAGACGATCCACTACTACCATGATGACTAGCTTATTTCCTGATTTAGGGAAGCCAACAATGAAGTCCATAGAAATATTTGTCCAAATAGTAGGTGGGATAGGATGTGGTTGGAGTGTTACCGGGGCTTTGATTGTCTCTCCCTTATTGCATTCATAGGTATCACATTCAACCATAAAGGTGAGAATGTCTTGTTTCATACAGTCCCCAAAAAAGGAACGTTTGACCCCTTCATATGTTTTCGTAAAACCAGAATACCCAGTTGTAGGTGAAGCATGAAACTCAAAGAGCACGATGGATTTAAGGTTAAACTGTTTTCTTAAATACATGCGACCTTTTAATGAAGCTCATCCTAGTGCCACGAGTACCCTAGAGAAGCTTGTGGATCCTGTTGTAGCTTTTGGATCAGTCTTGAAAGTTTGGGGTCTTGCAACCATTCCTGGAAAACCTCTTGAAGCCAATCTTCAACAATGAAAGAGAGGGAAAAAAGAGACCCATCTTCTTCCTATTTCCTGGAAAGGGAATCCACCACCACATTTCTTTTCCTTTTTTATAGATGATCTCATAATCATATCCAAACGACTTGGTTACCCATTTTTGTTGCTCCGAGGAAGAAATTATTTGTTCCAAAAAATACATGAGGCTTTGATGATAAGTTTTTATTTGGAAGCATTTCCCCAAGAGATAACGACGCTAGAGATTGATAGCCTGGAGAATAGCCAACATTTCCTTTTAATAGGTGGATTGGCCCAAATGGCGCTTGGAAAATTATTTGCAGGTGAAATCCAAAGGTCTACCATATTGCATGAGAACAACCCCAATGCATTTCCCCGAGGCATCACACTCTAGTACAAAGGTCTTGGCCAAGTCAAGGAGATCCAAAACCAGAGTAGTGAATATAGTCATTTTTAAAGCTTGGAAGGAATGGTCAGCTACTAGAGTCCAACTGAAAGCATTATTTTTAAGGAGAAATATGAGGGGAGCTTCAATTTTTCCATAACTATTAACAAACTTGTGATAATATCCTGCCAAACCCAGGAAACCATGTGGTATTTTAAGAGTTTCTAGGCACAACCAATCCTGCATAGCTTCAATTTACTTTGAATCCACCCGGACACCATCTTTGCTGACAATATGTCCCAAGTACTCAACTTCAGAGGCTTTGAAATCACATCTAGACTGCTTAAGAAAACATTTGTGTTGAGACAGTACTTGGAGAACTTTATTCACATGGGAAATATGGGCTTGCCAAGTTTTTCTATAGATGAGAATATCATCAAAGAAAACCAAGAAAAATTATAAAGGAAATAAAGAAAGACATGATTCATGAGACTCTAAAAAGTGGAGGGAGCATTACAAAGGTCGAATGGCATAACCAATAACTCATAGTGGCCCTCATGAGTTCTAAATGTTGTCTTGGGAATGTATTCTTATTTCATACGAATCTGGTGGTAGCTAGAGAGAAGATCAATCTTGGTAAAATACTCAACACCACTTAATTCATCCAAAAGGTCATCAATGATAGGAAAGGGAGATTATTTTTTGATGGTGAGTTTGTTGAGAGATCTAAAGATACATGCACCAATTACCTTCTTTCTTGAGTACCATGACTACTAGAGAAGAATAGGGACTAGTACTAGGATGGATGACACCGACTTCTAGAAATTATTAAACAATATTCTAAATTTCATTCATCCAGGATAAGGGATGACGATAAGGGAAGAAATTTGGAGGAAGACTACGAAGAACTAGAGGAATGGAATAATCATGGACACCACGAGAAGGTGGAAGTCCCTAGGGGGTTTGAAGCACAACTTGGTGTTGAGAGAAGATAGATCATAGGTTGGGATGTACAAAGGGTTTCTCAACCACCTAAATGGAATGAAGTTGGGAAATAATGCCAAAATGACCTTCTCTGAAGAGTTGTTCCATTCGCAGGGAGTTGATGATCTCTGGTGATCCTGTTGTGATTCCTTAGAACTGGTGTTGTTGACCCTCTTGATGAAATTTCATGGTTAATTTCTAGAAATCCATGGTGATAGGGCCGAGAGTGCATAACCATTCTGCATGAAGTAAAATGTCACAACCGCTCATGTCAATAGAAAACATATGAGATTTCAGGTGGTATTGACCAATTTGGAGGCACACATTTTCACAACTCCCTCCACATTTCATGGAACCCCTATTAGCAATCATGATTTGGAAATTATTAACTGGATGGATATAAAAATTGACTTCTTGGGCAATGCGACGATGAATACAATTATGGGTGTCTCCACTTTCAACTAGAATGATGACTTTTTGGTTCTTAATGTAGCCAATTGACTTGAGGGTTTGAGGAGAAGAGAAACATGTGAGCGCATTCATAGAAATCAATGTTTCAATTGTCGCTGGATCAAAGGGTGGATTTATATCATATAGTGGGGGTATCTTAGGTACATGAGAAACATCTACCGCTTCTTCAAAAAAATCCTCAAACATAACCATAAAAAACTTATGTTCCTTACACGTATGCCCTGAAAAATACTTGTGATCATAATTATAACAAAGACCCTTAAGTTGGCATTCAACCATATCAACTTGAGTCAATTTCTGGATCTTGAGAGGACTAGTGGGAGGATAGGGAAGTGGGGATTTAGGGCGAGAAATAAAGGGTGTTTTTATGGTTTGGGATGAGATGACTTGTTGTGAATCCTTGGCTCGTTTTGTAGCTTCCAACCAAGTCTAGGGCAGATCCATGAGGACATGGGCACATATTTCATACTTGAGGCCACTAATAAATCATTCCCTGAAAAAAGAATCTATCATGCCCTCCATTCTGAAAGCTAATTTCTTAAAGGCAATGATAAACTATTCCACTGGGCCAGTTTGTTTCAACTTGGTCAAATGGACTAAATGACGGATGTTGATGTCAAAGTGGTCATAGAGATTTGCAACAAACTGTGTCTAAGCGACATACCCTTGGAATTCCTTTTTACGCCATTTCCACCATTGCAAACGTTCATGATCCAATTGAAGAACACCATAATAGATTTTGGCCAACTCCTCAATAATGCCATGAAAAGAGAAGTAGTGTTCCATTTGGGTGACCCAACCCATCGGATCTGAGTCATCAAATTTTTTCACATCCATTCTGGGAAGGTGTAGGTCACACTGAAATTGATGGGATCGAAAATTCTATGAATTGGAGGAAGTATCACCTTCGGGTGCAAAGGTTGGTCAAATGAGGGAATGTCTCCAGGAATATTCATTTTGGCGAAGAACTGGCTAGTAAAGGATTCAATCTAGATGGAAAGCTGGTGTTCCATGTGGGTAGAAAGGTCCTTCATCATGTGTTTTTTTAGGTTTTCCATTTTGGTGTCTATGGTGGAATGCATGTTGGAATTGATGGTGGTAATATGGCCATTGAAGGTGCTAATATTGGCATTGATTTTCTTCACTTCCTTGTGGGTCATAGAGAAATAAGATGATAAGGTATTAATGTGGAATTCAAGGTCTTGGATATAGGTGTGGGCCATGGTGGAAGGAGGGAACAAGAAGAGGGAAGGTGGGTCCACATAGAAAATGGTTACGAGTGAAGGGTATCATGATGATTGGTGGGAAAAGGGGAATCCAATGGGGTAGGTCCCAAATAAAGGGGCCAAGAGGGGGTTGGGACCACATAGAAACAAATGGCTGAAAAATGATAGGTATTACTGCGATCAAGATGAAAAGAGGAGTCCAATGGGATATGTCTCAAATAAGGGTGCGGGGAGGACCCAAACTTCATTTTTTTTTTACTCATGCAGAGTTATACTCCAATTTGAATAATACTATAGTGTTGAAATGCCTAAACTCTTAACAAGAAAAAATGTGTAGTAATTTAGCAACAAAAATGTAGGAGACAATGTTGCATGACAATAGATCTTGTATGTTCTATTTTTTTCCAAAAAGGTTAGGGTTCTTAGGGTTCCTACAGACAAGGGTTTTCCCTGTGCTATAGCTCTCTGATATACGTGCAGGGTCAAACAATAGTACTTGGAAGGATATCTCATGGCACCAACTAAGGAGGCTATACTGTACCCTTAGTCGTACTACTCGATTACCTAGGTACTAGATAGTATCTTCTTGAGTTTTTCTCTTGGTGGCACTGTAGCAGTTAGGCGGCCAATCAGTTGATCTATGGAGGGTTTCATGATACCTAGGCCAGTCTGTATACATGTGTTGTTTGATGGTTTACCACTCGAAAATATACCAACTGGGGTTACAAGGGTGTCCAACAATATCATCTTAATTACCTCTTGTATCTACTACGTGCATGCTTCCTTGACTGTGAATTTATGTGTTGAATGATAGATCACTATAGTTTTATGACGTCGAAAGACGTCTCTACCCTGAAAAAGAATTAACCCACAATTCCTACCAAGGAAAGTGCTTTGATATCACTTGTCAGGTATTGGATCTATTATAATAGAAAAAACATAAATACGATAGAGAATAACAACATAACAACAAAATATAATTAACCACAACACCAAAATAATAGCTTTATTGATATCAAACATTTTTCACTTGCCTCTTCGAGGCGGAAACATCCTGTAGAGAAACGCTCTATTACAGTAATTCTCAATACAAAGTCTTATCATTCCCTCGACTCCTATTTATACTAAATCTATCTACCAATAGAACAATCTAGGAAAAGATCTTTCTAGAAGTGGAGTATTCTATTAGGTCTTCTTACATTTAACTTATTCTTCCTTATTACTAGGCCTTATTAATATCAACCTTTATTACATGGAAAACATATTATTATACCTATGTGAAGAGTTAGGAAGGTTAAGTATCTCTCTCTCTCTCTCCCAACATTTCCCCCTCTCTCCTTGTTTCCATCTCTCTCTCCCTCCCCTACTCTCCCCCTTCTCTCTCTTTCTCTCATGCACCTCTCTCCCCCCATCACTCCTTATCCCCCTACCTCTCCATTTGTCTCTCCCTCTCCCTATATCTCCCTCCCAACCTCTCTCTCTCTCACACACACACTCTACCCCTCTCTCCATCTCTCCATATCTCTCTCTCTCTCTATCTATCTCTCTCTCACACACACATTCTCACTCAATTTTTGTCTCCCCATCTCTCTCCCCCATCTACCCCTCGCTCCCTCTCTCCATATTTCACTTTGTATCTTTGTACCTCTTCTCCCACCTCTCTCTTTAATTTTATCTCTCCATTCTTCTCTTTTTCTCTCTCCCCCTCCCTACCTCAACCCCTACCTCAACCCCTACCTCTCTACACTTATCTCCCTCCCCATCTCTGTCCTACCACTAACTCTATCTCTCTTACTCTCTCCCCTTATCTCCCTCTCTACCCTTATCTCCCTTCCCATCTCTATCCCACCACTAACTCTATCTCTCTTACTCTCTCCCCTTATCTCCCTCTACCCCTCTCCCCCTCTCTCTCCCTCATTCATGTCTCTCCCCCCTCCCACCATCTGTCTTTCTCTCTCTCTCTCTCACCAATATCCCTCTTCCCTTCTATCCCTTCCTCCTTCTATACCCCACTCTCTCTCTCTCTCTCTCTCTCTCTAGCACTCTCTCCCTCTATCTCTCTTTTCCTCTCCCTCTCTTCCAAAACCTTCTCACCCACTCTCTCCCTCCCTCCATCTCTCTCTCTATCCCTCTCTAGTTCCTCTCACACTCTATCCCTCCCTCCCTCATACCCACTGTTATCACTAGAATTTCGTCTGCAAATGGTTACAAGAATTTAGCATCGCCAAACACTTATGAGGTCACCCATGGACCAAAATTACCACAAAAGCATTTCCAAAGGGTCAAAAACTATACAACCAGTGGAAAAATTAAAGTGCATTATGACTACACAGGGCGCGCATGCACATGCACGAAACAAAAACGTAGGAAAAATGCACATGCGCCCGATGCGCGACTGTGGTCACATAAAGCCGCGCACATGTGAGAAATATGCATTTATGAGAGTGGTTGGCCTCCCACCCACTTCTGGTTCAGCCTCCAAGTTGATTTGACACTCAAATCTGGACTGGATCCGACTGGGTGGCTAGTCAAAGACCTAAAAATGCCCTAATTAGCCTCTTTACACACTACACTATGGTTGCACAATACCTCAAAGAGGTGCTATAAAAAGGCCATGGGTGCACTTCATTTTTTAAGGAATTCAATAGCAAAGTTATGCTGCTACTATTCTCTTGAGGAATCCTCTATTATCACCAAGAGTATACTAGCACCATTACATTGGGCAATCCATCTCACCCCTTGAGTGGATTATCAAATAATTATTTCACCATTTT
>SNQJ01S0056746.1:30763-74563 GCA_010110895.2 Picea sitchensis | reverse complement strand
CATCAATAAAAAAAAACATACTAACCTTGCAAGTTCAAAATCCGAGCTATGTAGTTCGAGAATTGGATTTGTTCAACCGGTGGGTGACGGAAAAAATAAACAGCTCAAAAAAAAGCCAAGAACAGTGTCACAACTATAGAAATTGTGTCACAAAGTCTCTTAAAGTCAGGCTTATATAGATCAAATAGTCAGCTAGCCGTTAACACCGACCACTGAGATAGGAAAATTTTTTGTCGCTATTGCGACGAACTTTCGTTTCAATAGCGATGAAAATCCCGACTAGGTTAAAATAACCTATTTGTCGATATTGAGACAAACTTTAGTGGCAATATCGACGAAAATTCCGCCCTATTTAAAAAAAATATGAAACTAATGGAATGCAGAAAAATTTCGTGGAATAATCCTCCCATATGTAGTAGTGTGTCTACCATTTTTCCTAGGCTTTTGTATAGGTAAAAAGGTAGGTTTAAAGGGTTCTTTCTAGTGAAATGCATCAGAAGCCTTATGTGATACTGATATACCATGTCAAATCTCTCCTCACAAGTGAAATACCTTTGAACCACCCTTAAGGAATTCTCATAATGCTCAGGTATGCATTCTCTTCGGATGGTGGCACCAAATTTCTATTTCTTGTACTTGTGTTTGAGAAAATCAGTGTAAAAAACTAGATCAAGTGGCATACCTTTAAACCACTTTTCTCCTTGAATTGGAATCTCAGTTGCAACAACCACTGTCTCTTCTAACACTTGGAAGGTGAATTCAACAATCCTTAAATGAACTCCATTAAACTTGAGGGAGAATTCCTTTGTTACCTGTGCATTGTAACCCTAGATATTCTCACAAAACCTTATGCAGCCAACTTACTCAAATGAAATCCTAAATGATGGATCAGAATTCACTAGCTCTAAATTATGTGGCTCACACCTCAACACACTACCTCCTTTGTGATATTTTTTCATCTCTTGAGTGGCCATGCTATGGATGCAATAATAAAAAAGGGACTGATAAAGATGAGAAGGCTCAAAGGCTAAAATCTATCAGTAAAATTTGCATAGAGAGCAACAAGGCTAGGGTTTACTCCATTATCAAAGGGTACAACATAGGGCACAACTAACTCTTGATCTCAGGTCTGTAGGTGTAGGGTATTTGGTAGACACTAGGCTTTACCTTTCAACACTTGCACAACAAAAACATAGGATGCATAGCACAAGTAGAGGATGTGTACCACATTGCTAGGTATTTGCATAACAGGTGGAGTAATTCAATTTTGATGTGGAGCAGAGGTATGATCACTGGATGAGGATGTTGTGTAGTGAGAAATAGGTGATTCAAGACAAATGTAAGCTAAGGAAATGGGATTTTGAAAGAGATAGGTCTGTTTGGGATGAAAAGACACTTTGGGTAGCGCCTAGGTACTTGCGCAATGCCTTTACATAGTGTGTGCAACTTTATGCAAGATAAATACAAAAAACACTCCATAGGTAGTAAAAATTCCATAATGATCTTTGATGAACCTTCAATATACACAATATGTCATTATTCTCCATGAAATAATAAAAAAACCACTTCACCTAGACCTATGACTTGACTCTTTTTCACATGCCAATTAGATTTTATTTGACAATGACCCAATGACCTTGAAAACATTTTATGAGACACAACTCTTTAAAGGCACACACACATTAAATGAATCAAATTGGAATAAATTGGTATTCTCAAGACCAAGGAATGACTTTGAAACTGCTGAAAACCCTGTAACTCTACCTTGAAAATACCGATGCTAACACTCCCTACATGATTAGGGATTAATTCCATCGTGTAATCAATTCCCAATCACCCAAAAACATTCCCATCTAAGTCATAATGATATTTTTTGGGTGTAATTTCTAATTACCCCTCCCCCTATCATCAACATACATTGTAACCTCTCCCACACTTGAATGATCCATTTCCAAATCAATAGATGAAATCCTTCTTGAGTTTGAGCAATTAGTAGGACTAGGAGGTATATTCCCTTTGTCATGATTCACCCCAATTCTTTCACATAGAAACCCAATACCCATCTTCCTCTTAGTACTATGAAGGGTTTTGGATACTTGAGTTGGAGTTGGCCACTGACTCTTAGAAGGATAATTTTCATTTGTGAGAGGAATACTACATTGTGAGGAGAACTTACCAGGAGAACCACAAGAAAGGGGTGAAGTTTGGGTGACCATGTCTAAAGTTCCATAGTTATAGGAACCAATGCCTCAACCTCAAAAAATACATTCCATAACATGTTGTGTGTCTCCAATGGTTTTCTTGTGCTTTTTTTTGTTGTCACCATGGATCCATTAGCCTCACAAATGGATGTACCACCCAAATTGAATATATATTCAAGAGAAACATAAAAAATATTGACGACCTCCTTTGAGACAAATTTTCTAGTACATAATTTGGAATCCTTTTGTACAACAGGTTTAGGTGCCTCACTACCTAGACCCAAAATCATTTTTTCTCTCCATATATGATTTTGAAAGGGTTTATCACAATTGTTCATAGTGTGGCCATATTGATAATATCAAATTCATATAGAGGGAACATTAGAATAATCCATAAGTTGAGAATGAAACCGATCATGAATACTGATATCTGATATTTCAAAAATACATTCCTTAGCATCAATTTAAACCAACACCCTAGCTACAGATCACTTGCTATCATTCTCGTAGGAATGATCCACCAAAATTTCCCTTCCAAGTCAATTCCCTGATGATTTAATACACTCATCCATCCAAAATTCCAATGGGAGGCCCAAATTTTTACCCATATGGGTATGAGATTAGAGACCTTGGACCTTGGATCAAAACATAGATACTATGGTTTGAGGGCTAGATGACTAGTGCCTAGATCCAATTTCATCCTAGAATATTGTTGCGTCAACTTCTGAATGGAGGAAAACATCAATCTAGCCATGAGACAAAATATTAAATGAATTCCCATACCCAATAATTGGAACCCAACAACTCTATGTCTAGTCATTTAATGTCTCCTTTTCCATGTAGCTCCCTTGGAATTTGGGCTTTCTCTATGTAGGTTAGAATTTGATCAACTCTAGTATCTTCCTTCCCTACAAGTATAACACCACCTTCCTTTTCATAAATCACCCTCCTCCCATTTCTCATCTCAGGTTCTCCCTCATGAGCCAAAATTTTCCAATATTTAGTTCTACAACCCACTAAGCAGTCCAAATATAGGTTATCCCCTACAAATCTTCCACCACAGACCTCATTCACTTGCACATGAATATATTACTTAAACTAACTAAACAAATATTTTCCTGAAACCTTAGTCATATTCAGATGAAACCCTTCCTAAAACCTTTGGATATATGAGACTTCTAAATAATGAGAACCATAATAGAGGAATTTACTCTGGAAAAATAAAGAACTAAGAATGCTAACTCCATCTACTGCAAACTACAAATTTGTACCTGCATCAACTCCAATATTTCCAATGCTCCTAATATTCTCTTAACACATCCCATCGGTTCCAATGAAATCCACAAAATCCTTTCAACCCAAAGGTTTTATGGCTTCCAACAAGGAAAATCCCTTGCCCCCTTCAAAAAATGACAATTTGTCATCTCCTAGTAAGCCCCCATCAGTAATTGAAACTAGATACTAAAATATATGGACCACCTCCTTGGGATTATTCAAATAATTGACCATCTAAATATCTTCAATATCCTCCTAGGGTTTCCATCCCTCCTCAGTGAGAGATCTAGGGTCACACACACATATTCCATGTAATATATTCTAGAGAAAACATTTGGGAAGTTCCCCTCATACCGAGCATGCTACACAAGTTAAACCCTAGATTATTTAGGGAACACGGTTAGGTCAACAATAGGGCTTGAAGCCATTACAACAATATACTCTTTATGAGCTCAATATTCCCAAAACCACTCAGGCTAGACCCAATCGACACACACACACACACACACAAGTGATACTAAGAGGGATATTGTCTCACTTATTCTTTATTGATATAGGGCTTATATATATGTAAACTCTAAATCGATAGAGAATAAGTGAGAGATTCTCTCTCACTCATACTCTACAGATATAGTTTGTGTGTGTGTGTGTGTGTGTGTGTGTGTGTGTGTGAGAGAGAGAGAGAGAGAGAGAGAGGGTTGAGATATGGTATAGCTTAGTTATCATGCCCTAGATCTTTGTCTACTCCATTGTTTACACACCATTGGAGGAGGAGACTATAGAGATAATTGGAGAGATGGTGAAAGATTTATCCAATGACTATAAAAAGGATGACATATCTCTGCATGATGATATGATGATACAATTAGTAAAATGTTTTGAGGGATTTCATTGTGAGGTTGGGATTTCACCTGAGAAGTACACACATATAGATCAGTTAGATCCTACTACTTTACTCCAGTTCTCAAGTTTGGACAAGAATTTACTATCATCACATGGTGATCCATATACCACATTTCCTCTGGATTTGACTTTCAGACCTTGGGATTTTACGTTCCTTGGCAAGGGTAGAAGTAGCAGGTGAGCAATAGGTTCATGATTCATTGAAACATTACGTGATTATGAATTAATACGTGGTTCAAACAAACTTGAAGGAATAGGTTTACAACATTTGGAGGCTTCGAAGAAGAGAGAATGTCGTAAATGTATCAAGAAGAAGTAGGATCTTGTCAATCTTCTCTTGGGAGAAAAAAATGAATTTAAATGAAATTTTGGACATGGAAGACTTGGCTATTGTTGTCTTCTTCTCGAGAAGAAGAATGGGTAGTGATACCCTAATGTAATGGACGAAATAAAATTTCATACTAATGGTAGGTTACTCCCCTCATAGCTTAATTTTTTCTGAAGGATGGATGTTTTGGATTTTTAGGTCCATGGATGAAGTTGATAAAATATTCCATAAGTGGTGGAAGTGGGGAAGACAACCCTTATTCATTAAAAAATGGCATCTAGACTTTGATGCTCGAACAACCCAATTGGAGCTCTCTCTAGTATGGCTAAGGATTTTGAGGATCCCGCTCGTATTATGGTCAGATGAAGTTTTCATTGATTGGGAATTCCATAGGTTGATTTTATGAGGTTGGTAAGTCATATATTGATTCTGGGTATATGAGGATGGCTCAAATTCTTGTTGGAATGGACCTAAAAGAGGGTTTGGCAAAGTCTATGACAATTTTAAGAGGTTCTAAAACATTTTACCAAACCATAGACTATGAGGGAATAACATTCAAATGTGGTTGTTCTCATATTAATGGGCACTTTGTGGATGACTCCTGTAACGTACCAACCACCATTAGTTTGGCCATGCTAATTCAAATCGCAGTTCAAGAAATGATTTTTAATTCTGATAACCATAAATTAATAAAGAAGCATGAAAGACATGAAATAACTATTCATGTAATAATAAAGATTCATGTTAGATTTGAAAATAATGCCTAATCATGCCATGCACAACCATAAATAGCAAGTAGGCACATTAAATATACATATCTCAAAAAAATAATCAATACATAATGAAAATAAATATACAAACAAAGGAAACCATGATAGAGAACACTTATCTTAAACAAAACTAATCACCAATTGGTTGTAGACCAAGGACATTCCACCCAACCTTAGACGATTTTGTTCCAAGGTCTCAATAGAAGGTCACCCCTGAGCCATAGCTATGAATCCACAAGGATGGGTTCTAGAGCGATAATAAACTTTCCAACCCAGTTATCACTCAAGCTCTCATTGGTTTCTCAACACACAAAAATCCAAAGTACACTAACTCTCTTCTCTCAAGCCTGCACCACCCAAAGACAATGAACCCCCTTCACTGCCATGTAGTCCCTTGGGATGTCCACTTCTTTCTAGGTCTCCAATGCATCTGTTCATGAATCTCCATGTTGGGACTCTTAGGATTCAAAATTGTGAAATTTTTTTATCACATGCCAATGCATCTTAGGAATACAAACACCAATTAATGGCTGGAATACAACAGTCATTACTACAACTAGTAAAATAATGGCTTATTTCCTTCAACAATTTGTCCCCATGTCCCAACCAAGAACAATAACGAATTAGGAATGATGAATGAGAAACAGAATGAATGAAGGGTGACCAAGTGAACCAATGAACAATGAGGAAGATCTAGTAGGAAGAACCCCCAAACAACCTAAAGGAGAGGTTTATATAATTTCTTGGAAATCAAGAACCACATGACATTTTCCCCAAGAAGCTCATGTAACCACTTATTTCTCTCCAAAATTACAATATGGTTAAATAAAATATAATATAAGTCTTGGCCCCTTTAGTCCCCTCTCTTATGGAATCATAGCTCCCTATAACTTTGTCCTTTTCTGTCTTGTAGCTAGCGATGTATTTTTTTATTATTTGCAATGTTCAAAGTATTACATTTCATAGGCACTCCGACCTCTTTTAATTGTTCAGACACTTTGACCTTTCATAAAATAAACAAAATACATTATTAATATGGGGACTCAAAACTGGGATATTACATTCCACTCCCTCTTATTTTGGAATTGTCCTCAATGCATATACAAAATAGAAATCAAAATTTCAAAATTCTTCAAACAGTCATGGGTAGTCTACCCCCATGACATCTTCATGCTCCCAAGTAGCATATTTAGGACCGTAGCAAGTCCATTGAATGTTTACCAGTTCTATGACTCAATTTCAGAGCATTTTGACCTTTTTGTCCAATATGTGCACCGACTAGACCTGAAAGTCTCCTTCTAGCTCCACCTGAATAAAATTCCAATCAATACCATGGTTAGGACCATGTACATAATTTTTCAGAAAATATACATGAAATACATTATGCACATTCATGGAAGCAGGCAATGCAATCATGTATGCAACCGACCCTATTCTATCCAATATCTCAAATGGACCACTGAATCTGGATGTTATCTTTGTACAACTACCCAACTTCAATGAGCTCTTCTTGGGCTTCACTTTCAAAAATACATGCTCTCCCACTTTAAATTCTCTAGTTGTCCTATTCTTATTTGCATAACTCTTATGTCTATCTTGTGTTTCCTTCAAATTCTGGTTAATTTTAACCATATGGTCTTCCATATCCTTGAGAAATTATGGCCCAAGTACTGCTATGTCTGTTGGGTTGTCCAAACTCATTGGAGTATTGCATTTTCTACCATACAAATCTTTAAATTAACTCATCTTCAATGAAGCTTGATATCCATTATTATAGGAAAATTCAACCAAATGCAAGTAATCAGGGATAATTTTAAGGATGGAAATTTATTTTAAAATGTAGAAACCTTAGTGAATCTTACTAATCCTTCATATGCAAACTATAAATGTTTGGCCATATTTTTGTAAAAATATTCAAATTTATAAGGATTTTATATAGTTTGTATAAAACATTGGCAATTTTTAAGGTAAAATAATTTTATCCTATAGAATTTGAGCAAATCGTTTTTTGGGAAACCATGGAAAATTATCCCATGAGCAAAATTTATCCCCTAAAATAATCTTTGCAAGTAATCTTCCCACTTATATGGATTATCCATCACATACATTCTCAACATCCCTTCAATCACTTGGTTGACTCTCTCTATCTGTGTTATAGCACAAAATGCCACACTTATGCATTTGTTACATGCCCTCACACTTTCCCAAAACTTGCTAGACATTTTCCCAAATTGCCTCTCCAAAATCATTTCAAAAACATGCCTTATGATCATATCCACGGGTTTTCCTAGTGAAACACATAGACATACATGACTCTCTGCCTTGCATCCCACGAATTCCCTAAAAAATCATAAAAAATAAAATAATTTCATGTTTTTGGTTGGAATTGTTCCCCAACGTTCCCATGCCCGTACACAAGGGAATCCGACTTCCCCAACCTCTCGGGGAAGAGATAAAAACACCCTTGAGGGCTAAGGATAAGTGAGGTCCCTTGGTGCAAGATTATACTGCCAGTATATAGCAATCCTCCCTTTCCTATAATCCTATGAGAAACACCCCCTTATGTTTGGAAACTCCTTTTACAACATATATTTTTTATCTATGTGGTTATAGGGTGTTTCCTTATCCCTATTTGGGTCATCCAAGGACGAGTATAATGGATGATTCGATGCTTGAGGGATTCTTGGAGGAACCCGGACAATTGGCTTCGAGACGGTGCCAAAAGCGAGACAAGGTTGCAACTTACCTTTCTGATTTGGTATTAATAGAAGCATTTGTTTTCCCTCCTGTTATGTGATCATTTTATGTTTTGATTATTAAGTTTAATTTGAATATGATATATGACATGTATACCCTTTGACCGTGTAACTACCTTCGTACCATCTCTTGTATTGTGTCCATTTTGTAGGTTGTTTCCAGCAAAGGATCTGGAGCTCGTCGAGAGAAAGGAGTGGGATCGACATCAAACAAGAGACTTAAGGTACACCCTTTCTCCCTCTTCCTTCCCTAAATTCTCCTTGTAAGGTAGTTATTCTTTCAGTTTTCTGTGCTTGTCTTGGAGGGAGTATTTCTATCTTCTCTATACAGTCTTGATCTGTTGTGATTTCGACCCATAATCATGGGGAAATATCCCATCAACAAAATTGACAACCATACTAGGGAGTCTCTTAGTTTGGGTCAATTGTTCTTTAGGGTGGCTTGTGTGTCCTTTTTTTATTTCTATGAGTTTTCCTATTTTCCAAGCTTTGTTACAAAGATTGTATTATCTGGAAACTTTTCCATAAGTTTCTAGGAGTCTCCATGTTGAAAGTCCTTTTTATTTTTCCAATTTTACAAAGTTATCCGTGTTTTTCTACGATATCAGTTGCGGATATTTGCACTTTTACTATGTATGACCCAGAGATATCCATGAGTCTTAGTCACATAGTTGCATACCTGTCTGCAATTTTTGAAAAATATTTTATTTCGTCAGTCTCTGGAAGATTTAGGGGAGACTCTAGGTTACCCTAGTGTTCCTAAGTTTGTGATTGCTTTGTATTACTGTGTCTAAGCTTGTGAAAACATTCATTCACAGAAAAGACCTTACTATGGGTTTCCCATCATTCTTGGATTACTTTTAGCTTGCATTTTTAAGTAAAATGATTTGCATTTTGAAAAAAAGTGTATTCTACAGTTTCTTTTAGCATCTTTTGTTAGTTTTGATTTGCTGGAAAGAAAATAAAAAAAACCTAGTTTTCTACTAGTTAGATCTCTTTCTTTCTTTCCATTGTTTACATTTTTATTTGAAAAAGAAAAAAATATTAGCATATATTTTATTTTTCTTCTCATCTGGAAAACATTTCAAAAGAAAAGTAAGAAAGAAAATCATTTTTCTTGCCTCTTTTTCATTTTGCATTAGAAAAGAAAAATTTGCATTTTAAGGTTTGAAGGATTATTCATGCATTTTCTTTTTGAAACTCTTTTTCATTTGAAGAATTAGTGTAAAGTTTTCTTTGCCATTGTTATTATAAGTTTCATTTTTGTAAGAGTCTCAAAAAACATCAGTTGCATCTCCATACCCCTTGAGTAAAAACAACCACTAAAATGAATGCTAAACTTAAAATGTACTAGACATTGTTTCTAGGGTTCACGAACAATTTTAGGGTTAGGGCCTTGGATCAATATTAGAGAGCTAACTCTTCGAGGCCATTGAATAAACATAGGAGTCTGATCTAGGGAGAGTCTCAAATCCAATTTTTGTATAAGTATATCTGGGAGACTCCTCTAACATAGGAGATAAACATGAGGTCACATGAAGGAGACATGAGGAGATTGTCCCTCCAAATCTTAACTAAGCATAGTGGAGAAACCATATATTGGGGGTTTCGTTAGTACCCATACCTCTACGAGTGGTGGTTCTTTCGAGGGTTCAAGATTAACTACCCTACCCATACATTTGATCTTGATTGTCACATATACCCCCCTAGATGATGAATGAGATTTGGTGACCTTAGTGGATTTTCCTAGCGATATCAGAGGTGACCACGGGGGCTTGTCATGGTACCAAAGGAATATTTTGTATCACACTTTTCAATACTATTGGAGGGTGCCCTGCGAAGCGTGGGTTCTTGCATCGGATAAGGATGGTTAGTGGAGTTTGGGATAATTGCTTCTCACTCTGTTCATTGGTCCACATGACTTAATCAACTTGTGCCTTCATCTGAAAGGTCCCTTTCCACTTTTTCATTGCTTTGGACTCAAGACCTTATCCACTTGGGATGAATATTTGGAAAATTTGTTTTCTTGTAATGTTTCTCTTAGGGATTTTTATTGGAGTGATTCTTTGTATAGTTGGCCTTAGGTTGTTTCAGTTTCACCACTTTTGGATCATTGATTCATGGTGGTTGACCAACCTCTCCATTGTTCGGGAAGGACCCCTGGTCTTTCTTTTGAAAGTGTTGAGCCTCCTCCTAGAAGGAATGGTTTTTTATACCACTGGTTCATCATAATTAGTGGGTGATACTTTTATGGACATGAATAATCCTGCAAGGGATGAACCTATGAATAAGAATGATATGGCCAAATTTATTAAGGATACCAACCAAGGGACCCCTGCCCAAGGGGATTCTTGTGCTTTTCCTTTCTTTGGAAATGTTGGTTCCCCCTTGATGGCCACTTTGAACATTTCTGGATTGAATGTAGGACCACCGTTTTGGTTGTGGACCACTCCTAATGTCCCGAATGCTCTTGATGATTCTCATATGAGCACCTTATGTCAGCAGCATCATACAAATGTTTATCCTTCACCTTATACATCCACAAAGTTTACTTCTCCTCATCCTCCTTCTTCTCGTGAAAGGATCACTACTACTAACCAGAAGTCTAAAAGGAATAGGAAGAGGAAGAGTAAGAAAAATAAGTCACCAACCTCTATGAGTCATGTTGGAGACCTGTCACTAGCCTCTGGAAGTCATGTTGGGGGAAAGCGACCAAAATCTGCTAGTCATGCTTGAAGCAAAATCATAGTCACTGCAATTCATACTGGAAACAAGTCACCAAACTCTTCTAATCATGTTGGAGATTCATGAACAACCTCTACGAGTCATGTTGAAGATAAGCAGCCAGCCACTGCAAGTCATGTTGGGGGCACGAGTCTAGTCACTGCTAGTCATACTGGACAAACATCACTAACCTCTGTAAGTTATGTTGGAGATCAACTACTAACCTCTGCGAGTCATGTTAGAGATCATAGGTCAAAAAAATCTATGAGTCATGTTAGAGTCCTGTCACCAACCTCTGTGAGTCATGTTGGGAGAAAAATTCCAGTCACTTCTAGTCATACTGGCATCGAGTTACCAACCTCTGCGAGTCATGTTGGAGCCTTGTCACCAACCTATGCTAGTCATGTTGGAGACGTGCAATCATCGTCTACTAGTCATGCTAGGGGAAACCCACCGACCACTACAAGTCATGCTGGCGGCACTAATACAGTTGAGAATCCTAGACGTATAGGATGTAAGCCCAAGTTCCCTTGTAATATTTTCAAAGGAGATCACCTTACTCATTTGTGCCCTTCTATTACCATGTCACGAGAAGTGTGGTCCTTTTCTGATGGAATTTCGAGTTTTGAGTCATCTTTGGTTTCTCAACATTCTAATGAATAAGAAAGGAAAGCAATAATTGATAACAGTGGAATCAATAAGGGAAAGACTCTTCATATTCCAATAAGAATAAGAAGGGAAAGCAGTGCACTTACTGTGATAAACCAAATCATGAAGAATCCACATGCATGAAGAAACATATCAATCTTATGGATCATTTACTTCAATAGAAAAACCTTGGAAAATTCATTCCAGAAGGATCCAAAAAGAAGAAGGAAGAAGATCCTGCATCTAAGAAAGGTAATCATCATGATCTTGTTGCAATTAATTCCTCATATTATTCATGGATTATATATTATGGTGCATCACATCATATGGCAGCGAAAGATGAAGTTTTTACTTCTTTGAGCTCATGCTCAAGACCCCCTATTCTCATGGGGGATGATACTCCAGTAGAAGTAGCAGGAGAGGGAAGACTGGAACTCCATAATGGAAGTTTTGAGAATGTTTTACATGTTCCAAATATTTCTATGAATATTCTTTCAGTTTATCAAATCACTATGAAAGGTAAAAATGTTGAATTTAAATTAGATTGAGTTCCTCTACTTGACATGCATGACAATTCCATTATTGCAATTGGTGAGGTGGATCACAAGTCAAGGTTTTATAAATTCACTAAGCTTTCTGGCGGTGACTCTTCTTTACTACTTACACATGAGGAAATTAATTTGCATGCACCTCCAGTGCAACATGCAAATACTCTTATGATTCCATCAGTTCTAGACATCAGAGATGATTCCAGACACTCAAATTTTTTACATGGAAATGAGAAGGTAGTACAACTAGATAAGAAGCCAGTGCCAAAGCTTCAATAGATTCCCAAGAGGGAACAATTCACACTTCAAGAAGCGGGTTTCCTTGCAATGGATCTATTGGATTCGAGGAGGACTTGATCTCATCATGAGGTTCTTTCTCATGTACTTTCAACTTCTGAACCTGTGATTCCCATGCATTGCTATATGGTTCAATCTTCATATCCACATACCTATAGTGAGGCTATGGAAAATAATTTAAGGGAAGTGTTGATGGATCCTAAATCCCTTTAACTAAATAGTAGGAACCAAACCCTCCACCAAGGCCCAATTAGACTCTGCATCATTTAATGGTGGAATGGTTCTCTAGATCTTATGATCCGATCAATTAATCGATGGGATTCACGTAGTGATTGAGATGATGTCTTCCTGTGAAAGTTTCTTCTTCAGTTCAAAAGTTTTTTTTTGTATTTTCTTTTATAGGTGGCACCGATACAAGATAAATGCTGGCATAAACCAGCGAGGTAACAAAGGGGAGAAGATTTAGACATTGAAGAAGGATGAGCTCGAGATAACCATTCTTCTCAAGCATGCAAACAATGATTCTTACACCTGCAACAAGCCTAGTACTAATACATTAACCTGCCGGTGTTCCAATTATTGACTGAGATACGATTGTCAGGAGAAAACATACATGCAATGAATAATGGCAAGAAACATAGTTTCCTTAACTCTAATCATCAATCAAATATTAACACAACGATTTAATTTTCATCATTAAAGACAAGAACTATGAAAATATTGAATTAGATAACTTATCAACAGATTCATAAGCTCTCACTCATTACAACATCCATTCATGAGATAAAATCAGAAATAATTCTTCTTCAGATCCAATCACACACGCTATTGATGAAGAAAAAAAATAAAATTATCAGGTCCTTAGTAGGAGTTCTCAATCAAGGTAGCTTCAAAATAGTTCTTTACAATCCAAAAATGAGGGTCTTTGTAAAAAAACCATCGACCTCTAAAACATTAAAAAAAAAACCTATTTAATAGAGTTGCAGAGGTTCTCATCCTTAGGTAACTGTTCGTAAAACAAATTATTAACTTGATTATGACACTGGAATTAATCAACAAGAGTGGTTCTTATCACACACAAAAGACTGCTCTTGTATCTAATCTAAGAAAATGCTGGAATTAATCAATTAAAAACCATTACTGTCTGTGAGACGAAACTGATGCATGCACTGGAGGAACTGACTCGGCCGAAAATAATCCTTAGAGTTACAGAGAAGAGCTCTGTATTAAGTAATCGCATGCCTGCGAGCTATTTGAAGGACACTGGAGACAATTGGCAGCATGCGCATATTTATTCTTGAAGAAGAGGGAGTCTGCTGAAGTGTTCTGGAACGAATCTGCGTCGACCTATGACTGAGACTTAACTCTCTGTCTGTGTCTGAGATTTCGTGAGCTAAGCACACTCCATCTCGACTGTAATTGACCCTTCTCATTGATTTCACTATGATGGATTGGTTGTGAACAGGAAGACATGGAGACGAGCGTCCAATAGGAAGGCATGACGTGTGAAGGTGGACGTTGTGCATGTAGATGAAGTGGAGGGGAGTGGAAGTGACAGGCATGAGTGGAGGACAGATGGCGCGCAGTGAGAGGGGCAGTGACGAGGTGACATGGAGGTGATATAAGCACGTGATTGTGGAATTTTTCGAGGATGGTTTGGGTCCAAACCTCTTTTGGGCCTGCAATCCCCCATAAGCTGCCACATACCCTTCCAACAATAACATGGTTCCAATTGTGGGACCACTCTAGAAAATTAACGCCCGAGAAGTTTACATCCCCACAATGGATTGTGGCCATCGATATGATTACAATCTGTGATCTAGGTGATATTCCTTCCTTACTTTCTATACATATCAACGGTGCTGGTTCATTTGAGATCAACGGTCCTTGATTACTTTGGGAGTTCATGATTCAGAAGTTTCAATGCATATTTCTTACCATCCTTTGGAGTGTCATGCTTCCAAAGTGTGATATCTGGCTCCATGTGGCCTTTGGTTCTGGACGATCCAGATTCTCTTCGGGGGTTCGAGCTTCAGGAGTTTTCATCTCTTTGCTCAGGAAATCCTCCGAAGTGGTGTATATCTGAAGTGGGGAATCTGTTGCCACGTGTCCTTGTCAATGGATTGTCAAGATGTGATTGCGGAAGTTGTCGAGGGTGGTTTGGGTCCACACCACCTTTAGGCCTGCAATCCCCCAGAAGCTGCCATGTACCCTTTCAACAATACCATGGTTCCAATTGCGGGACCACTCTGGAAAATTAACGTTTGATCAATTTACGACCCTGCAATGAATTGTGTTCCTTGATCTGATTATAATCTGTGGTCCCGGTGATATTTACCTGCTGCAAGGATCAACGGTTCTTATTGATTTTAGATCAATGGTCCTTGTTGATTTGAATCAACGATCCAGGTTCAACTCAGACCTTCGGGATTTGGGTGTTTTGAATGTTAAACATGAAAAATCTCCCGGAGGAAAATATCTGAGGTGAATGATTTGCTGCCACGTGTCCCCGCTAATGGATGGTCCAGATTTACTTTGGGTTTTTGGAATTTTGAGCTTTGGGAGTTTCGAATGTGAATCATGAAAATCTCCTGGAGAAAAATCATCGAAGTGACGTGGTGGCCTAACGTCATATGATGTCATGACTGCTGATGTGTAGTGGAAAGAAGGGTGACACATGTTATGTGGAAATGGGCGAATGTCACAACCAAATGACCTAGAATGAGTGCCATGTGTCATGACTGATGAGTGCACCAAGTGTAATGAATGATGAGTGCATGACATGTCTCAAATGATGGTTGCCACATTCTTCGACACTTCGAGCTTCGAGAGTTTCAAATGTGAAGCATGAAAATATCCGAAGTGAATGATCTACTGCTGCTTGTCCCCGCTGATGGACATTCCATATTCGCTTCGGGTTTTCAGAATCTCGGGCTTCGGGAGTTTTGAATGTGAAGCATGAAAATCTCCTGGAGAAAAAATCTCCAAAGTGAATGATCTATTGTCGCGTGTCCCCACTGATGGATGGTCCATATTCGCTTCGGGACTTAGAGACTTCGAATCTTCGTCTACTTCAACTACTTTTGGATTTTGGCACTTCGAGGCTTCGACTACTTTTTGATGTTAAAACCCCACGCGATTCTACACCCCCGAATGGATGAGAGCTGTTGATCTAATTGGCCTGATGGATCACCACCGTCGTTAGCTAACCTGTATGTTCTGCAATCTGAATCTGAAATGGTCCACTCTGGATTGTTTCCTTTGTCTATGGGCCTTTCCTGTGCATACAAAAAGGATTTGCCGACTTGTTGTGAGCTCAATCAACGGAAAACATGATAACAATCATTCCGCACCAAATACAAAATGTAATTATCCTTCAAGAAACAATAGCAACAGAAATGCGCAAAGTCTCAACCAAGAAATAAATAGAAAATAACCAAGTCACTCAGTAATGGTAAAATGACTCAAGTGGTACCCAAAAAAGAAAAAAATTGATAGAGGTTTTTTTAGGGTGTGTTGAGTGCTCAACAGGAATAAATCATGCAAGAGGAGTATGACTCACTTCTAGAGAATCAAACTTGGGATTTGGTTCCACTTCCACCAGAAAGGAATATTTTTAGGTGCATATGGGTCCACAAGATCAATAGGTACAAGGTTAGACGGGTTTCCAAAGGAATTCATTAGATCCATAATATTTATACATCTTCATGAAGACTTTCAGTGAGCAGAAGTTTTAGACTTTGCAAGATTGTGTTGGAGTGAATAACACAGTTGCCTAGAAGCTGTATTTTCTTCTTTTGATGCATTCTCTTTTGAGGTGGGGTTTTGTTCCCACATGGTTTTCCCTTTTTCCTCATTTTTATTCAGTGTCCATTAGTTGCATTTTACATGAGTGCCTAATATGGCCTAGTTGTCAGGACTCATTTTTACTCCATAGTGATATTCAGGGGGGCGTTAGAGAAATTTCTATTTTCCACACACTAGTTCAGTGGAAGTTAACTGACAAGTTCTATCTTATACTTTCTATTTCGACCATCACTATTATGCATGCATGCATTCCTAAGGAAAGATAACTGCTTGATTTATTTTCTTAATTATGGAATGTTCTGCCCTATATATGAGTGTATTCCACTCATTCATTTTATCATATTGATCATCATATGTATCAATCATCATCATTGATTAGCTCATTGGAGTAGTGTGAATATATTTTCTCATTCTTCCATATTGAATCTCTCATCATTTCTTGATAAGATTTTTTTTTACTTGGTTTATCTAGATCTCCTATGTAGGTTTTGATGAAATATTGACATCGTATCAGAGCTGCGCTTCTTGGAGCAAGCCAGGAAAGCCAGAGAATCAGGAAAATAAGAGTTTCAACGAGCATAATCTCGTCCTTTCTTGATAATATTTGTTTGTACTTGCTTAAGATAGATCTCTTGTGTAGGTTTTGATGAAACATTGATAGAAGGATCCTCTACAAGTATTTTTTCATCCTTGACTTGGAAAGCTTTGGGTTCTCCAAGGATTGTGTAAGTTATTGGTGATTTGCATGATTTCAACAGAAAACCTAGCGAATGCTTGGGGAGTATTCCTCATTTTCATATCACGTTAAGTGGGAATATTGTCCTATTCGATCTATTAGTGGTGCCATGCCTTTTAGACTTTAATTTTCTTCTTGGGAATGACTATGTGTATGCGATGAATGTTGTGGTGTCTATGCTCTTTCGTGTGATGCATTTCCCTCACAACGGAAGCATTTCCACTATTGATCAACTTTCATTTGATAATCACCATCCTGGTTCAGAATTACCTTAGGTTTCTCCTTTGTTTGTTCCTAGTGTTTGAGTAGACTCTTCCCCACCACAAGTGAATTATGTGGTGTCTTATCCTCGATGTTAAATTTCTTCTGAGAAGGATCCTTTATAGTTATGTTTTCCTTCTTGAGACAAGGTATCAAAAATTAATTAGGTGTTTTATCCGATGGGGGCATGGGATCCATTTCTTCCCCCTATTGGCTTGAGTTTTCTAGTATTTCCTATTGATTCTAATCTTGTTGTTTGTAAGACCTCGAGCCCTAGTATTTTTGAGTTGTCAGGACCCGGTTTCATCGATGTTGAGTTGCCTTCAGATGCGGCCATCCTTGAAGCTATGATTATGGGTCTTTGACCTCCTTCTGAAATGGAATATTTACTGGTTGGTTACCAATGAAACCCTTAGCATGAGCCTAGCAATGAGATCTACCTAGAGTACTACTATGCATAATTCGCAAGGTTGTGAGGTCCTCTATACATATTGTATTTTTAGGGTTTCTTGTTTTTGAGTTTTGTATTCCATAACACATGTTTTTATCATAGGTTTCTATATTGGACTTATTAACTTCTAGGTAAGTGTTTTGGTATTATATAGAGGAATTTGGAGACATTTTTCTTTGGTACCTTTTTCTTTCTATGTTGATCCATTCTGACAGGTAATGATCTCGAAACTGGCATATAGGTTAGATTTTTACCTTCATGCATTTTTGCATTATCCGTTTCCTGTTTCATTCGGCCTTGGATCGACCCCACTGAGTTGCTATGTGGAACCTTCTCTATTGTTTAGAAGTGTCATAATTCATGTGGTAGAGCCTACCTTCCATGGGAATCCTAGTTTAGAATCCCTTTGTATTCTTGTACTCATGCTGCAAGTTTGTTTTTAGGCTCAGGAGTCCCTTTTACCCCTGTCATGATTTTGCATTTGAACTTCATAATTGTTACTCACTCTCATTCTTTCCATTACCCACAAAACTCCCTCCCTCACATATTGATCACAATGAAATTATGGAGTCCATAGTTAATCTCTTTTCATAATCCTTAAAATTTAAAATATTTTCAAGTGACCTTGTTCCTTTTACACTCGTTAAACGGTCCTGAAGCAATGTTTGTTCAATACAATTGTACCCCTTTTTCGGACCGAATAAAGTAATTACAAAAAAATTATAGTCTAGTCTAAAGACTAGAAGAGTCCTCTTTTGTTTCGTTTTATACTTTTTCGGGCTCAGGAGATAAATTTATCAAAAAGGACAAGGGATTCCATAGTTAATCTCTTTTCAGACTCCTTAAATATGAAAAGATGGCTAAGTGATCTTATCTTTGTCACACTCATAAAATGGATTTGAAGAGACATCTTTTTTATATAAGTTTAACCCTTTGCCAGATCGAACTAACTATGTACTAAAAAGGAATACTCTAGTCAAGAATTGGCTAGAAGAGTTCTCCTTGGTATTATTTTATTCTTTTTCGGGCCCTAGAGACTAAACTTACGAAAAATACCATCATCGGAGGTTTACTTCCTAAAGTCGAGTTGCAACTGCATTGCATATGGATTTCTCACTCTTTTAGGCCTATGTCGGCTTCAACATGTTGTTGTTGAACACATCGCTTATGCATTCCTATCAGTTCCCAGCCTTGCAATTTATGCCTTTGTGACTCGACACCTTATCCTTGGAGGAGACATTTCCTTGAGTGTCCTTATCCCGCACATACTTTCCTTTCATTGTGCATAGGTATGTTCCTTGCAATTTGGAACTAGTTTGCTTTCCCATGACACTCATTTCCTCCGCTGTACTATAACACTCTTTTATTCTTTTTTCGGGATTTAATAATATGAAAAGTTTCAAAAAAAATAAAAAAACAAAAAAGAAGGGAGAAAAGTTTCTATCTCTTTTTTTTGGCAATAATTTTTTCTCCCTTGAACAAAGCACAATCTTGAGTCAGTATCTCATCATTTTGGGTCTAGTATGGATTTAAGAGACTTTTTATCATTTTGCGTTTTATCTCCCCCGGTTGGTTATTCTTCAAACTATATGGAGCGTTTGTTGATGCCCCCTATATCACAAATGTATCCCATTTCATATTCCATGCTTCCTAAGTCACATAATGTGTCATGCTTATGTTCAATGGAAATTTTCGACCCGAGTCAAACATTAACCTTGCAAGTTGGCCTTCCCAAGTCAGTCTCATCATCACGAGTATTAGTCTCTTCATCCGATTTTTTCCAAATCTTTGGCCTTCTTCCATCCCTCGTGTTGGTTGATGGAGGATTCCTTAATGCCTTCCTTCCAGCGGATCTCTTCCCATCGACTCCGACACATCTTTCTCTGGGAGAGGGATCTAGGGTTATGTTTGGTACCTTGGGGCTTGTAGTCATTGGTGGTAGGTTCCCTCACTATTGACAGTGGGAATACATCAATGTCCCCTGCCCGATAGATTCTACCAGGTGTTCGACAACAACTCATTTATTCACACTTGATATATTTTACCATGGTACCTTGACTCGCATTATAATCATTGGTGGGTTGTCTCATGTTTTTTAACGGTATACATCAATGACCTATAATCAAATGATGTCTCACTTTGTTTGACTTCAATGCATCTATTCACATAGTGTAGACTTGTACCACGACAGATCATTGTGAAGACTTTGGGTGAAGTATGAGCACCACATATTTTGTGTTCCTTCTCGACTCATATGGTGCCACCTCATAGACATTGGTATTTATAGAGGATCAACTTTTTCATTCTCTTGGTTCCATATACCCTCTGTATCTATTTGTGTCTATGATCTACTTTGACATGGATCCATTGTGTATTCCTTGTGGCCATGCTTGCTACTTCAGATTTATCACATGGATCCACTATGTATTCTTCGTGGCCATGCAAATTAGTCATACTTTCATATGTATCATGGATCTACAGTGTAATTTCTTAGGGAGTCATGCTTATATCACTCCTGAGCATGGGTATGCCCAGCTTGGGAAGTAAAAATCTTGCTTGATCTTTACTAATGGTTATTTTTCTTGAATCAGTTGTTCGGGAACCTTTAGGGATACTTCAATGCATCCTCTCCTCTTAGAGTTTATAATGTATTTCAGCCATCATCTTTCCCTTTTGACCTCCCACATTATGGGGCATATGTTATAGAACAAAATGGCACACCTATGCATTTGTGCCATGGCCTAACCCTTTCCCAAAGCTTGCAAGATATTTTCCCAAATTTCCTCTCCAAAATCATTTAAAAACCATGCCTTATGAGCATATCCATAAGTTTCCCTAGTGCAACATGTGAAAATCTGCGACTCTCTAGCTTCCAACCTGCGGATGCCCTCAAAAATCATAAAAAATAAAATAATTTCATGTTTTCGGGAGGGTTTTCCGATTGGACTAGTTCCCCAACTTCCCCATGAAAATACACAACAAATCCAAATTCCCCAACCTCTTTGGGAAGAGATAAAATCACCCTTGAGGGGTAAGGAGAATTGAGGTCCCTTGGTGCAATATTATGCTCCTAGTATCTAGCAAGCCACCCTTTCCTATAATCCTCTGAGAAACACCCCCTTATGTCTGGAAAATCCTTTTCCAACATATATTTATTATATATGTGGATATAGGATGTATCCTTATCCCTGTTTGGGCCATCCAAGGAAGAGTATATTGGTTGATTCGATGCTTGAGAGATTCTTGGAGGAACCTGAACAATTGGCTTCGAGGCGGTGTCAAAGGAGAGAAAATGTTGTAAATTACCTTATTGTTTTGGTGTTAATAGAGGAGTTTGTTTTCCCCCTGTCATGTGATCATTGTATGTTTTTATTATTAAGTTTACTTTGAATATTATATATGACATGTATACCCTTTTATCGTGTAACTACCTTCGTAGAAGCTCTTGTAATGTGTCCATTTTACAGGTTGTTTCCAGCAAAGGATTCAAAGATCGTCGAGAGAAAGGAGTGGGATTGCCATCAAACAAGATACTTAAGGTGCACCTTTTCTCCCTCTTCATTCCCTAACTTCTCCTTGTAAGGTAGTTTTTGTTTCAGTTTTGAGTGCTTTTCTTGGAGAGAAGATTTATATCTTCTCCATACAGTCTTGATCTACTGTGATTTCGACTCATAATCATGGGGAAAATATACCATCAATAGTCTTCCCATATAGCTGTGGATGATATGTTGTGATAAAGTTAATATTTGTTCCAAATCCCTTAAATAATCCCCTCCATAAATTTGAAGTAAACTTTGTGTCTCTTTCTAAAACAATTGCCTTAGGTATTCCATGCAACCTAGCAATTTTTGTCATGTAAATTTATGCAATATTAGTTGTTGTATGAGTCATATTTATAGGCACACAATGAGTAGACTTTTTCAAGTTTTCAACCACTACCATTATTGAATCATGTTTTCTTGTTTTCCTAGTTAACTTAGTTATAAAATCAATGGTTACCACTTCCCATTTCTTCTCTGGAATTGGCAATGGTTGTAGTAAAATTGTTGGGTGTATATGCTCAAATTCACTCTCTGACATTCCAAACATTTGGAAATATAATCGACAATATATTTCTTCATTCATGTCCAAAAGAATTGGCTTCTTACTGCTGCTATTGATTTCTGGTAACTGGGATGTCCAACATATGGAACATTATGCATTTATTTTAATACCAAATTCTTAAGTTCTCGATAACTAGAAACATAAATTCTATTATTATGCATAAGTAATCTATATTCGTTCATCTCATACTCTTTAATCTTTTTCTCTACCTTTTCCTGCTATAAAATTTCTTTTACCTGTAGGTAATGTTGATCTGTAACAACTTCATCCGAAATTCTACTGTTCAAATATGACTGATGCATACTAATGATTGTAGCATGAATGAGATGTACTCTTCTGCTGAGCTCATTGACAACTTTATTTTCTTTTCCTTTGATATGCTTGATGTCAAAGTCATACCCACTTAAAAGTTCCAACCATCTTGTCTTCCTTGCATTCAAATTTGGTTGTTCATAAAGATATTTTAGACCACTATGGTTTGTCCTTAATTCAATTCTCTTTCCCGTGAGATAATGACTCCACATATTCAATGCATGAATTATGGAAGCAAGCTCCAAATCATGTGTGGCACAATTACTCTAATGTTGTTTAAAATTTTTGGACCCATAACTAATGACATTTCCATTTTGAGTGAGGACTCCACCAAGTCCTTGTTTGCATGCATCTATACATCCAACAAAATTCTCATTTGGGTCAACAATCTTTAAAATAGATTCACTAGCAAGTAATTCTTTCAACAAATTAAAATTCTCTTCACACTCTGTTGTCCAATCAAATTTAATTCAATTCTTTTGTAAAGAAGTGATGGGACAAGAAATTTTAGAGAATCCTTTTATAAATCTCTTGTAGTATCCGACTAATCCCATAAAATATCTGACTTCTCAAACATTTCTTGGTGCTAACCATCCTCTAATGGCTTCAATATTTTCAAGATCTACTGTTATACCTTCTTCTTAGCTTGGCATACAACTGATGTTCCCTTAACACTTTCAATACCAACCACAAGTGATGTTCATTCTATTCCTTTGACTTAGAATAAATAAATATTTCATCCAAGAACACAATGACAAACTTATCTAGATAATTTAATAATATGTCATTCATTAAGGAACATAAATACAATTGGTGCATTGGTTAGTCCAAATGGCACCACTACAAATTCATAATGTTCATACCTAGTTCTAAAGGTTGTCTTACTAATTTATTCTTCCTTGATTCTTACCTAATGGTATTATAATCTTAGGTCTATCTTTAAAAATATATTTTCCCCTCTTATCTGATCAAAGAGGTCATCAATTCTGGATAAAGGGTATTTTTTCTTCATAGTGGCTTTATTTATCTTTCTAAAGTCAATACATAGTCTCAATGTTCCATCCTTATTTTTGACAAAGAGTATTGGTTCTCCCTAAGGTGAAACACTTGTATGTACCCTCTCTTCAACAATTATTCCAGCTATATTTGTGATTCTTTAAATTCTGGTGTACTCATTCTTTAAAGATTTTTTGATATTGGGGCAACTCTTGGTACTAAATCAATAGAGAAATCTATCTCCCTCTTGGGTGGAAATCATGGTATTTCTTCAAATACATATTCAAACACTTGCAATACTAAGTAATCTTCAAGGCTTGGCACTTTGGTATTTTATGGCTCCTTCACATAAGATGCATACAATTGACATCCTTTCCTGAAACATCTCTTCAGCAACAAGGCTGAAATCTCCCTTATAGAAATGGGTCTTGGAATTCCTTTTAGAGTGATATGTTTTCCTTCTTCATCAAGACATGTAAATGTCTTAATGACAATCTAGGACAACATGATGCCGGTCCAACCAATCCGTTACAATTAGGATATCACAAGATCCTAATGGGATGATATTCATATCAACATTAGTATTCACTCTATTCAGATTTATTGGACAACATTTAATAGTCTCCTTGATCCTTTTTTTGGTTCTAGTGGCTAGTTGAACCAAAATTTATTTTTCAAGCTTCATTTTCCCCAATTGTAATATGTCCACTATTTTAGGATCAATGTAACAATGGATTTCTCTTGAATCAATTAAAATAGAAATAGGATGGTTAATGATCTTTCCTTCCACTTCAATCATATGGGATTGATGTTCTTCTTATTGATATTCTAAGGCTGCATATATTCTTCCCATATCCTCTACTATTGTAGCCTCTTGGATCTTGTGCATGATCTTCATTTTGTCTTCTATGTGAGGACAATCCTTGTACATGTGATCTTCTTTGTATCCCCAACATCTGATTGGTGGTATTCCCATTTTACCCAAGGAGTCTTCTCTCTTGGATTCATTCTTAGCAGATTGATCTTGATGATTTTTATTAGAACTATTTATGTTGAAAGGATGTTTGAATCCCTTCCTTTTCTAATCAAATTTTCCTTTCTTCTTATGCTTCCAATATTTCTACAAGGATTCTCTTCCCTTTCCTTGCTCATATAGGTACTTATAATTTATAATAGTCTCTATCAAAGTCTTAGGTTCATCATATTGATTCTTCTCTTTACATAAATACAGAAACCCACTCAAAAACCTCTATATCTTCACCTTTTCATCCTTGATAAAGCCCACATAATTCAACAATCCTAAGAACTTTTTTTCATATTCTACCATGGTCATTCTTTCCAACCTGATTTCAAATAACTATTTCATTTTAATGCAACATAAGTTCTCTGAAAGATACTGCTTATGAAAAAGTCTTTTGAATTGTTTCCAGGTGATCCTGCTCTCACTAATGTGTTCAATTTTCTTCAATTGATCCCACCACTTATCATTTTTTCCATGCAAATGGTATGTGTCAATTCTGGTTTCTAGGTTAGATGAGTAGTTGTGCAACTGAAAATATTTCTTGATTCCCAACAACCATGCTTCAACATAATCTCCCCTTTCTCTTTCACTATCAAAGGATGGTGGCTTAAACTTCCTCAAATCTCCTTGCAAACTGTCCAATTCATGCCTTCTTCTTTGGTACCTAACAAGAGACACTTCTGGACTACTTATGGATTTTTCAGATGCATACAATTTCCTTGTTGAATAAGGAGGTGAGTGATGTCTATGAATTCCACTGGCACTTCTTGAATGACCATATCTTCTTTCATGATGTATTCCTTCTTCCTCCTATATTGAGTCTAGTCCATTCTTTTCCTACCTATGAAACTAATTTAGGATTTCCATCAATTAAGCATTTATTTGATTTTGTTCTCTCATCATCTTCTCATTGCATGATTTGTAACTCTGGGCTTCTATTCTCAAGGTTCTCATAGTCTCTATTAATGTTTCTTGATCCCCTCTACTCCTGTGCCCATTTGATTATGTCTCTACATTACCAACACTGATATTTTGACCTTTGGTTTCTTTATCATGATTGAATGCTCTTTCTCCTTATTCCATGTCCCAAATATACATTCTTATCTTGAACCGATATGTTTATATCCCTTAATTATGCAAAATATGCAAGCAACCATTTTTGTTAGAATTTTACATATTATAGAAATTTGTCAATTAATGCTACATGCAATTTTTATGATTAATTCATGAACAATTATATCATAGTCTCCCAATTCTAATAATTCCAAGTTATTCTTCTTTGAGCAATATTTTCAATGACTATTTTCTTCCTTAATTCTGAGTCTTGAGTAGAAGTTATTGATGGCAAAGGCAACGCAGGAATATCCATTAATACATGGAACATAACTTCAATGCTCAATGACCGTCCAATAATTCATTCAGGTTTAATATTGACCATTGATCTAGTTCTCTTTGGATTAAATCACGATCATTGATCTGCTCACTAGCCACCTAAACAAGTTATGCAACCAAAATGCACACCAACCATCCAATCTTCCCTTGATTAGATATCAGTCATCTATCTATTCTTCTTTAGCATATTGGGACCACGACTCTTCAAATTATAGCCACCGTCCGATCATATATTAGATTTATCTCAACCATTGATCTATCTTGATGGATTCACCATGGGCCTAAGGCATATCTCTTCTTCATTTCAAACTTTTGCGACCTCCAAATTACACCTTCAAGTTCCATCGTACTAATTTTTAACCTATACTTAGAATATTTTTAGTCTCTTTCTACAATTTTGGGGTATTTTCATCCACCCTTTTGTAGCCTCTAGTATTCACCTTTTCATTTCTCCACACTCACTTTGCACCTATACTTAGAAAATTTTCTAATTATTTCACCATGTGTCTATGAGACAACATGAGTCCTTAGATCTCTCACCCTCTGGGACATCTGATCTGTGACAAGTGGTGACCTCCTGGATCATCCGATTGATTCCTCATACTTAGAAAACTTTTCAGATCTCACCATGGGCGATGGGTCTACGACATTTTTCCGATTCCTATATATGTGATATCATCTTTCTGACTGATTCTTTATACTTATCCATATCTCATATCTCACTATGCTCTTCAGCATATCTATTATTCTCTTATTCATGAATTCGTCTGTCTGACTAATCCACTCTTGATACTTATCCATTTCTTGAGGCATATCTATCCAACCGATTCTTGGTACTTATTCATTTTCAATATCTCATAGTGGTTCTCTTACATTTAGTTGATTTTCCAAACTCCTACTATGGGTCTACAACATTTTCCTGAATCACTTGTAATCTCGTCCGTCCGATCGATTCTCCATACTTAGTTGATTTCAATATCTCACCGCAGGTTCGCGGGTTCACGCTTCTTCACACACTCTCAATTCTCCTTCGTGCTCACTATCTTTGTGATGTCTTGATACTTAGTCATTTTTCAATATCTCTTGTGATGATGTTGTATATGAGGTGGCTTCCATGTGGACATCTTCTTCATAACATGGCATCGATACATGTCTTGACATGTGACACTACACGTGGCATTTGCAGAGCTTCTTTTTATAACACTAACATGGGATCCCTCTAACGTGGCACTCATTTGACTGGACATATGGCATTGATGAGGTTTCTATCATGGCGCTAACATGGTCGAGATGGCCCACTGGGCACCAAGCCCTTATATATATATATATATATATATATATAGACACACACACACACACACACACACACACACACACACACACACACACACACACACATATATATATATATCGAATTTTTCCATTCACGTTGATCTAAGCAGTCGAGACCTTCTTTTCAAGCTTGACACTACTCATATCTGTAGTGAGATTCATACGAATTTACATCGCTCAAATTCCCTTAATATTGTCCAGCCTTGAATCTATTTCACACACACACATCTTCATTCTTAATTCTTGGTAAACACACAAAACTCTTTCATAAATTCAACAATGCACAATCATATTTCCACTCAAATATTCCTCAATGCACAAGGGTATTCTCTACTTCCTCTGTCTTGTTCGACTCACAAACTATTTCCAAAGAAATCCTCATGAAAACAACTTATGTTGTCATGTAGTGAAGTAATCAATTCCCAAAGAAAGTCTCGATCTTGTAACAAGCCTTTAAGGTCTTGTGTTATAACCTATAGCTTTGATACCACTCTGTTGTTAGGAAACGAGGAACACTTCCACGCTAAACCTAGCAGAAGAGAGGAATAAAGGTTTAAACAAGAAAGTAAATGACAAAGAAAACACACAATACACATAAATTTTACCCTAGAAACCCAAGCCGGGAAAACCAACATTCCTTGAGCATTCTGCTCTCTTGTTTTCTTATTCATTTAGAGTAAAAGGTTACATGCCTAACCTTGGTCCACACCTAAGACACAATTGACATCATACCTTCTTTCTTTACACAAGAACAACCCTGTAGCCAATTCCAGCTTACATATACATGACCCACAACCTCTACGATTATTGATTGGTGATTGTACATTCATAATCCTTTACAGTATTACAAAAATCCTTCTTCATAGGATTTACAGTAGGAAAAACCCTAAATAAAAGGTGCACAAAAACAGGTTTAGATCCATGCAAATCATTGGCTAAGAATTCCATGAATCTCAGGATTCTGTTACAAATGACTACAAAGTCGGATTACCATTCAGTCGACCTTCATTCAGTCTTCAGTCGGTTTCCACATGCCCGTCTGTCAACCTCTTATCAGTTGAACTCTTCGAATTGATATTGATGTCTTAGAATTTGAATTTTTCCCATCGAACCACCTCGACCTTCGACTTCTTGTTGATGTCTTCGAATTTTAATTTACCTGGTCGAACCACCTCGACCTTCAACTTGTTGTCAATGTATTTGACTTTGTATTTACCTGGTTGAACCACCTCAAATTTCGACTTTCTTTCAATTTCTTCGAATTCAACTATCATTCGATCCACCTCGAATGTCATTCGATCTACCTCAACTAGACTTTCACTGCAAAGAATATAACAACCCAACATTCTCCCTCTTGTTGTTTTATTTACTGAAACTGAGAGATATATGAACCCTTGTTCACATACCCAGGGAAACATTCTCATTGCCTCTCTACACCAAGAGAAATTCACAACACTCACAAACTTCATTTAAGAGTCTACTATGTTTTCCAACGTGTCTACTTTCTCCAGCAACACCTTGTTTCTTTCCACCATGTCTCTCATGAAATGGTATTGTACATCAATTTTCTTAGTATTAGAATGATAAGTCAGGCTCTTTGCAGGAATATTGCGCTTTGACTATCACAACTTATCTTCATAGATTTATTCTCAATTTGATTCCTGAACACAGCCTTTGCATCCATACAGATTATTTACTTCATGAGTGGTTGTCATGTATTCAACTTCTGTTGTTGACAAGGCTACGGATTTCTGTGGCTTACTCATCCAGATGATTGCTTCACTGAACATATTGAATACATATCCACTAGTCGACCTTCATCGATCTAGATCTTCAGCCCAATTGGCGTTGACAAAGCTGTGTACATTTAATTCACTAACACCTACAAATTTTCCTTGGTAGCATATAGCATAGTCTTTTGTTCCAACAAATACCAGAATACTCTCTTGAAAACTATCCAGTGCTCCTTCCCAGGTGTCGACATGTATCTACTCAACACTCCCATTGCATGGGCAATGTCTAGTCGAGTGAAGACCATCACATACATTAGACTACCAACAACACTTGCATAGGGAGCACATGCCACATCCTCTGTTTCCTCCTGTGTCCTTGGACATTATTCAACAATTATCCTTGTTCCCATAGGATTTGGCACCTTCACAAGTTTGCAATCCTTCATGTTGAAACATTTCAAGATTGTTTCAATATTCATCGCCTGGTTCAATCATAGCTTTCTAGTTTCTCGATCTCTCTGGATCTCCATTCCTAGAATCAATTTTGCTTCACTAGGATCTTTCATGTCAAACTTGGAGGATAACTTCTTCTTCACCTCGTTTATTGCATTCATACTATTTCCAATTAGAAACATTTCATAAAAATACAATGCTACATATATGAAATTCCCACCTTCTTCTTTGGAATATATGCATTGATCATATTTTCTTCTCACAAACCCGAAACTAAGGATGTATGTGTCAAAATTTTGGTACCACATCCTTGGTGATTGCTTTAGACCATAAAGGGATCTTTTCAGTTTTCAAACCAAATCTTTCTTTCCCTTTACTACAAATCCTTCAGGATGTTTCATGTGGATTTTTTCCTCTAGGTCCCCATGTAGGAACGCTGTATTTTCATCCATCTTTTCTATTTATAGATCAAATGTTGCAGCTAGAGACATTAGTACTCTAATGGAAGTTAATTTTTCAATAGGGGAAAAAATATCCCTGAAGTCAACTCCTTCGACTTGGGAATATCGTTTCGCTACCAGTCGAGCTTTGAATTTCTCTTCTTGACCTACTACATTCATCTTCTTATTGAATACCCATTTTATACCAACATTATTTCTTCCACTAGGTAATTAGACTAAATCCCATGTCTCATTCTTGTGCAAGGATTCCATCTCTTCGACCGTGGCATATTTCCATAGTTTTCCCTCTATTGATTCGATTGCCTCCTCAACCAAGTTGGGCTCATCATCGATGGAAGTTAACACAAATGTAGAATGAAAGTCAGGTGGACTATACCTTTCGTCTGATTTTCTTACTCATTCTGACCTCCTTTCAACTGGGGTCATTTGTTCCACCTCTTCTTCTGATTCAATCAACTCATCTGAATCATCTTCTTCATTCCTCAGTTCAAACCACACCTTCTTTGGATTATTCTCTGTTTGCACAATTTCTTCTGGCTCAGACTTACTTTTGACTTCTCTAAAGACCACATCTCAAATTTACACTATTTTCCTTGATGCAAGATCCTAGATCTTATATCATTTCATTCCTTCTTTGTATCCAATGAAAATACACTTGACTGCCTTCTTGTCTAGATTGCTCCTCTTTTCCTTGGGAACATGCACAAATGAATCATAACCAAATACTTTGAGATGTGATACCGAAGGATTCTTTCTAGACCATACCTCATGTGGAGTCATGTCGGCTAGCATCGACGAAGGAGACATATTCACTAGATATTTTGCAATGTTGACTACTTCTACCCATAATTCTTATGCAAACCCAATGCCACTAAGCATGCTCCTTGCCTTTTCCATCAATGTTTTGTTCATTCTCTCAATAACTCCATTTTGATGTGGGGTATATGGTGTAGTATTTTGCATGCTATGCCAAACTGCTTGTAGAACTAATCAAATTATTTTCCACAGAATTCACCACCATTGTCAGTCCTCAACACATTAATATTCTTATCTGTCTCATTTTCTACAAGAGATATAAACTCTTTGAATTTCTTGAAAACCTATGATTTCTTCCTCGGGAGTATATCCATGTCTTCCTGGAAAACGTATCTATGAAGGAGACATAATACAAATATCCACCAAGTGAAGGCACCGAAACAAGGCCAAACAAATCACTATGAACCAACTCTAGAATCCCATTTGTTCTTGTCGATCCAGATGGGAACCTCAACCGACTTTGTTTTCCATATATACAATGTTAAAAAAAGTCGACTTCTAAATTAATATTTGACCATATATTTGTTATGCATAGATCGAAGTCCTCTTTCTCCAATATTATGTCCCATCCTCTCGTTCCATAGCATGGTCGGTTCAAATTTATGATGACTTGTCGAGTTGGTTTGAATCGACTCGGCCCCAGTCGAGTTAGTTCGAATTTATGAACAATGATGTTGTTGCATCCAGTCGATTCAACGCTCCCTAATAACTTGTATAGGATTACAATCCAAATTCCTTTCATTAAGACCATCACACCTCTGACCATCTTGCAAAAATCCTTCTTAAATAGAGTGTGCACTCCTACATCACTCATCTTGCTGGAAGATATCAGGTTTCTTTCCAAACCCAGAAAATGTAGCACACCTAGAAGGGTTCTAATCCTCCCATCCTACAATATAAGTATAAATCTTCCTTGTCCAACAATTTTGGTTGTTGAGTCATCCCAAAATAACACATCTCCTCCTTCATATTGTCCATATTCACAGAACCATTCTCTATGTGGTTTGATATGATAGGATGCTCCTGAGTCGATCAAACAAACATCTTGATTTGACCATGTACTCATCTACACCAGGTACACATTGCCTCCTTTATCTGGAGCCTTCTTTCTCTCAGTCGACTTCTTCTCGTTGGATCCTGTACTAAATCGCATTTCCTTTGACTTGCAGTCCCTTTTGTAATGCCCAGATTTACCACATTTCCAACATCTTCTCATCGACTGAAAATGGGATTTATATCTACCCTTCGACTTAGACTTTATACCAGAGAATTTTCCTTTATCTCTGTCAATCGGTCGACCTCTCGCCACTAATTCATCTTTGGTCAATCCTTCCATGTTATTTCTTCTCATAGTAGATATGCAACCACATCTTCTAGCGCTAATGTGGTTGAATTTCTCCCTATAGCCATGCTAAGCTATCCCATGAGTTTGGAAAAGAACATAATAGGCTAACTGATCCATATTTTATGAGAAGAACAAAATGAATACAAATTATTAAAATATGCTTAACACATAATAACAGAGATACAATAAAACTGATTTCTATTCAATAAGGAAACAAGTTGAAACTGTAAAATGCAGCGGAAAATAAGCTTGTTGGAATGGTGGTGGCTTATCTCTGAGAATAGATGTGATTGTTGTGCTCATTCGAAAGAAAATAATCGTTACAATGAGGCTCCAAAGGCCTTTTTAACATAAGTAAAATCCAAAACCCTAAACCCGGGAGATGAAAATCCAAAAGGTTTTCGGGCCCCGATGGGGGTAGTTGATACGTCAACTTCCCCGGGGCGTAACTTTTGCATACGATCTCTGTTTACGGTGCTCAATACACTGTTGGAAAGGTTTAACCGAGAAGAATGATTTTTGACTGACCCATAATAGTGATTTCAAAATCATCTTGGGCCCCAAATCCCCCAAAAATGTCGTTTAGGGCCTTAAAAAGGTCTCGGAAGTTTGGAACCCAAAAAATTTTTGAAAAACTGCCACGGTGGAAAATTGATTTTTGAGCCAGTGAAATAGGTGGGTGGCCACCGATATCCACCTGGATCACTAACACATTTCTTATCCTCGGTGATTTTAATATCCACAAAATATAACTGGATTAAAATGGTATTAAACACATTTTAATGCTCAGTCACCGAACTGCCCTCACTCATCCTCAGAAGATACAATTTCTTTATGAGAAACAACTTATTTACCAGGGATTTTGACTAGTACAATACTTGTCCCATAGTTTCTTGGACGAATATTCACCTGATACATTCAACATTACCGAATCTGCAAGATGATGCAGGAGCATTGTTATCAAGAACACGTGGAGAGACAGCTCAACGCCTTAGTGCGCCTTTGAATCATTTTAGAATATGAAACACTGGCGTTTCAATCTTTTTTTGAACTGATTAAAAACTGAAGAAGATCAAAACACTTGGGAGATGAATGATTTTGAGTGATCTGGGACTTTCAATCCTAGAATTTAATGTAATAGAACTTAAGTGGTAGTTATGTTGTTTTTTTTTTTTTTTTTTTATCTGAAGTAGATAGACGTTGTAAATGGTGATGAGACACCACTAGAGGAGTTAGAAGAAAAGGCTTGAGGGACCCCGTTTTTTTTATTATTATTGTAACGCATGCCCAGTAGATGTTGTAGAAGGTAGATAAGAGAGGAGAGGAGAGAGTTGAGACTCTGTTACAGTCCAACCTGCACATATTGTAACCAAGCATTCAGATTAATAGATAAGAACATATTTCACTGTTTAACAATGTCTGTATGAATGAATGTTTTCTTTGTGATATCTGTGTGTTTATGTATGTTGTAGATGTATGAAATGTTTCATCTGCAGTAGGAAGATATATTTATTTATCTTTGTTGAGTTCAAAATATCGTTATGTGTTCTTTAGGCTGTGCAAGGAGTGCACAACAAAACATTTGGAGGTTATGTATCTAGTGCAAGGAGTGCGCATATGAACTATGTTGAGTCAGAAAAGAACGTACTAGGAGGGTGCACCAAAGTGATGATAACTCAAGGGAAACCTCAAGGTTGTTGAATACCTTGGAGGGTAAACTGTGCATGGGAAGCACAGAGAGACAGAGTCACTGAGAACTCTATAGAGATCTACTAGGTGGGCATTGAGCAGGTGCAAGCGTGCACAGAAGAAATCTCTGTTGAGTTCAAAGAGAAGAGTATCAGAGGAAGGTACTCATAGAGTTGTTGAACACTCTGTAAAGATCTACAAGTGTGCATTGAGCAAAATTTGTCGAGAAGGCACAATAATCCCTTTAAGGAATAAAGGGACTGAAATCTTAGAACTTGAGTAGGAAAAAGATCAAGAAAGACAACACAAGGAGTACACACAGAAGTGAATTTATTTCAAGTTCACAAGATGAGGAGGAGGACTGCAAGTTTGCACACAGAGCGCAAGTGTGCGCCAAATCCGAGGTCAAATTTCATTGTCAAAGATTAGGAGGAAAATCGAAGACGAGACCCAAGATTGCCAGGTTCATAGAAGAAGGTTCAAAGGCCACAACCTTTGAACACTTAAAAAAATTCCCAAGTCTGGGAGAACAAACAAGCTCGGGAATAGGATCAACAACAACTGTCAGATCAACTACAAGAAAATATTTGGACCGTTTGATCTATGTCCAGACATCAGAAGGAGCACGCCGAGGAGGAGAACATATCCCAATCGTTGGATCTAAGTGCAAAGGATCGGCATTCATCAGATCCACGTAAAGTGCACGAGCCTTAAGTCCTTTGAGAGTGCACAGGAGAGAAAACTTGTTGAATTCCCGAAGTCCCGAAGCCAGTCGGGACCATCCATCATCCAGGGTGACAAGTGGCGGAAGATCTGAGACTCCAAAGTGGAAGTAATTCGGGAGATCTTGGGCAAGCAGAAAGAGAAATCACCGAAGATCCAAAGGCCAAAGTAGATCATGGTCATTGGTCACCAGGGGGGTATGTGTCAACAGATCTAAGACTTCGGAGAAAGTCACTTCGAAGGATTTCAAGTGTGGAGTGTGAAAAACTACTGAAGTCTCGAAGGTCAGAGTAGATTGAAACCATTTGTAGTGAAGGACAAATGTCAACAGATTATGTACTCTGGGATGAAAGTGCCTGAATAGTCGTCAGATTCAGAGGGACACGCAACAAAGATCTCTTAAATTTGGGTG
Source organism: Picea sitchensis (assembly GCA_010110895.2). Lineage (NCBI taxonomy): Eukaryota > Viridiplantae > Streptophyta > Pinopsida > Pinales > Pinaceae > Picea > Picea sitchensis. The sequence goes on along the minus strand of SNQJ01S0056746.1, from coordinate 40,069 downwards.
AAAGAACTTTGGAAGGAACTGAGTGCACATAATTTGAAACTTCTGAAGCCCGAAGAGACAAAGTGGGTCATGATCGTCAGATCTAGAAAGACACGCGTCGACAGATCATGTATTTCGGGTGAAATTGCTCTAAGAGAAAGAAAGCGTGAAGTTGAGGCTTCCAAAGAATGAAGTCCCGAAGTGGACCAGAGTTGTTGATTTGAGGAGGACGCATGGCAAAAGATCTGTCATTTTGAAGAAAGTCACTCCGGGAGAAAAATGACTGCATTGAACAAGAAATCCGGAAGGTTGGAGAGTTAGAGTTCATCTGAGCCGTCCATTTTTTGAGGACATGTGTCAGCAAATATTCCACTTAGAAACATAGTCATTTCAGGAAGAAGCAGGCGTAGGAGTTTGAAACTCCCGAAGCCCGAAGAGACAAAGTTAATCGTATCCCTCGATCTGAGGGAGACATGTGTCGATATATCATGGAATTTGAGTGAAATCATCTCAGGATAAAGTGAGGGAAGAAAGGGAGGTAGATCTAAACCATTAGTTAAGAGGCACCACCTAAGATCACAAGATCGACGGTCACGCTTAATTGCAGGGACAAAAAGTGATCAGACTTTAAAAATCCTAGAGTAGTTCTCAATCAAAACAACGATATTGCCAAAGGGATACATGGAAACTGGTAGTGAATTGCGAGGAGAAAAGCGGTGTGGTATCAAACCCCCCGCAATCACGTTCTTATGTGAGGGCACAACCTGAGGTCATATGTGAAGGAAAGGACCTTGCGAGGGGAGCTAGTGTGTGTTATTTAAATTCTTTGAAGAGGCTAAGAAAAAGCCCGCGGGTTTGACAGAACCTACACTTTGAAGGAAAGGGGACCTATGTAGATTGATTGGGGTCTAATAAAGGCCCGAAGAGTCAATCCGACTCCTTGACTTGAATGATCCTAGACCAGGAGGTCGCACAACCCCGAGGGGAGAAGGGGAGTTTGCATCAAGTGGTATCAAAGCCTGATTTTGCTTGCATACGACAAGCAAAGGCAAGACAATGAAAGTAGATACTCTGATACCATCAAGTGGTATCAAAGAATATTTTTCTTGCAGATAGCAGGAAAAGATGAGAAGGTGAATAGAGACAATTTGATAACATCAAATGGTATCAGAAGCTGAAGCTGAATTTCACCTGTAGACCGCAAGTGAAGGGAGACAGAGTACTGATGCTTCGTAAAGATTGTTGCAAGGTGTGAAGAAAATGGTAGACAACTAGGAGGGATGAAGACAGAAAATATGGCTACTGAAGGCCATAATTGTGGTCGAGGAGCAGATTGCAAGCAGAAAAGTAAAGAAAAAATTTACAACGAGCTTAGTGAGATAAGAGCAGAGATGGAGAGGCTAGCATTGAATATGCAACAGGAAGAAAATGTACACTGGACATATGAGTGGCCTTTGAAGTGAAGAGCCAAATGGCATGTTCATAAGTTATTGGCCCAAAGGAAACAATAGATAATGAGGGAGGTTGACGCTCTTAGTGACACAGGGAAAGTGGTTCACATCTGTGAGCTAGAATTTCGAAAGAGCCCCAGTGATGAGGGTTCAAATTTCCAGGGGGGCAATAGGAAGAGATCAATAGTTGACCTCATAAATTGCCAGAAGGTCAGAGATGAAAATTCAAATTTCCAGGTGGGCAAGGGAAAGAGGAGGAGATTTTCTGACAGTCTCATGAACTCAGCTGACAGTTCATATAAAAAAGGAGAGCTTATGGAGGAGGACCAGAGGAGCATTCTGATCATTGGAGGAATTGAGATATTCTTGTCGAGTAGCCCAATTGAGGATAGAGCGTGTGTTGCATATGAAACAACAAAAATAAAACCAATTTTGACTGTCATACATAAGGAAAGGAAGCAGATATTGAAGCCTGCCCCAAACGAAGAAGAGGAAGACAATTCAATAAAATTTCTCATAATTTTCAGCTAGGGAGCTGAACAGGAGATGACTACAGGAATGGAGTCTGTAGTAGAAGAGGAAGCAGCCAACATAGACTTTGTTGATCTGTGTGAAGAAATGGAGGCCCTGGAGAGAAGGGTGATAGTGAAAAGAATGCACATCCAATAGGCTAACTTGGAAACAGGTGGAGGAGCATTCCAACCTGGGGAGCATCTAGAGGAAGTTGGAGTTGAACCAATACAAGAGGAGATGGCAAAAGTCAATCTGTTAGAGGAGGAAGTTAAGTAGCAACTCAGTGGTGAGACTGCAGAACTGGATTTTGCAACAGAGTGGCCATCTAGTGCCACAGGAGATGAAGATATCATGAAGGGTTAGATTGATCATATTGGTAAGGAAGAGAAAGAGAACACATTTCAATGTGCCCAACGGATGGAGAAAGAAGATCATTCAGTGGAATTGCTCAAAATTTCAGCCAAGGAGATGAACATAAAGCAATTGTAGAATTGGAATCTACAACAGAAGGAGATGAGCATTCAGATGAATGGGTCGAATTTTTTAGCCAGGAAGTTGAGCAAGAGATAACTGTAGAATGTGAACCTATAATAGAGGAGAAAACAACAGATAGCATGGATCTTGTTGATCCATGTGAAGAGTTGGAGGCCTTAGAGAGAAGGGTAAATATGCAAAGTCATCTTATCCAACAAGTTAAGTTGGAAATTGATGGAGAGAAGACGAAATAGAGCATACTGCAGGAGGAAAGATAGATAGTGGACCAACTGGACAAATAAATAGAAGAGATAAAGAGATTGATGCTGGAACTAGCATAAGAAGCAGTCATCAGAGAAGTATGGGACAAAAGAAAACCTACAGGAGAAGCAGGGCAGAAGAAGCAACAAGGAAAAGGAGGAAATGAACAAATCCAAGAGAAGGTATGGGACCCTAGAGGATCTCAACAGTAGAGCAGAGGGATCCATGAGAAGGAGCTCATGATTTTCTGAGCAGTGGAGTATGATGCAAGAGCATCGTCATCAAGCACATATGGAGATACAAATCAGCTCCTTAGCGCACCTTTGAATAATTTTGAAATATGAAACACTGTCATTTCCTGCAAATCATTTTTTGAACTGATTAAAAACTAAAGAAGATCAAAATGCTTGGGAGTTGAATGATCTCGAGTGATCTTGGAGTTTCACTCCTAGAATTTAACGTAACAGAACTTAAGTGGGAGTTAGGTTTTTTTTTCTAAAGTATATAGACATTGTAAATGGTGATGAGACACCACTAGAGGATTTAGAAGAAAAGGCTCGAGGAACCCCGTTTTTTTTTATTGTAACGCATGCCCAGTAGAGGCTATATAAGGTAGAGAAGATAAGAGAGGAGAGATTCAATACTCTGTTACAACCCAACCTGCGCATATTGTAACCAAGCATTCAGATTCATAGATAAGAACAAATTTCATTGTTTATGAATGGCTGTATGAATGAATGTTTGTTTTGTGCTATCTGTGTGTTTATGTATGCTATAGATGTATGCCAGGTTTCATCTGCAGTAGGAAGATAGATTTATTTATCTTTTTTAAGTTCAAAATATTGTTCTAGGTTATTTAGGTTGTGCAAGGAGTGCACAACATAACATTTGGGGGTTTTGTAGCCAGTGCAAGGAGTGCATATCTGCACTCTGTTGAGTCAGAAAAGAATGTGCCAGGAGGGTGCACTAGAGCGATGAAAACTCAAGGGAAACCTCAAGGTTGTTGAATACCTTGGAGGGTAAATTATGCAGGGGAAGCATAGAGAGATAGAGTCACTGAGAACTCTGTAGAGCTCTACCAGGTGGGCATTGTGCAGGTGCAAGCCTGCACAAAAGAACTCTCTTTCAAGTTCAAAGAGAAGAGTATCAGAGGAAGCTACTCACAGAGTTGTTGAACACTCTGTAAAGATCTGCAAGTGTGCATTGAGAAACATTTTCCAAGAAGGAACAAGAATCCCTTTAAGGAATAAAGGGAATGAAATATTAGAACTTGAGTAGGCAAAAGCTCAAGAGAGAAAACACAAGTAGTGCGTGCAGAAGTGAATTTATTACAAGTTCACAATTTGAGGAGGAGTAGTGCAAGTTTGCACGCAGAGCACAAGTGTGTGCCAGAGCCGCGGTCAAATTTCATTGTCAAATCTCAGGAGGAAAAGCGAAGATGAGACCCAAGATAGTCGGGTTCGTAGGAGAAGGTTCAAAGGCCACAAGCTTTGAACACTTACAAAATTTCCCAAGTCCGACAGAAAAAAGAAGCTCAGTGGACGAGCAACAACAACTGTCAGATCAGCCACAGGAAGAGATATGGACTATTCAATCTATGTTCAGACATCGAAAGGAGCTCATAGAGGAGGAGAAAAGATCCCAACCATTGGATATGAGTGCGAGGGATCGCCATCCTTCAGATCCCGATAAAGTGCATGAGCCTTAAGTCCTTTGAGAGTTCACAGGAGAGCGGACTTGCCAAAGTCCCGAAGCCAGTCGGGATCGTCTATCATCCAGGGTGATAGGTGGAAGAAGATCTGAGACTCTGGAGCGGAAGTACTTCGGGAGTTATCGGACAAGAAGAAAGTGAAATCGCCGAAGAGACGAAGGCTGAAGTAGATCTTGGTCGTTGGTCATCGGGGGGGGTACCTGTCAAAATATCTGAGACTTCGAGGAAAGTCACTTCGAATTATTTCAAGTGTGGAGTGTGACAAACTCCCGAAGTCCAGAAGGTTGGAGTAGATCACAATCGTCCTTTGCGAAGGACATGCATCGATAGATTATGTACTCAGGGTTGAAAGCACCCAAATAGTTGAAGTCAACCATAGCCGTCAGATTCTGAGGGATATGCGGCATAGATATATGAACTTCGGGTGAAAGAACCTCGGAAGGAACCGAGTGTGCAGGAGTTGAAACTCCTGAAGCCTAAAGAGACGAAGTGGATCATGACTGTCAGATCCAGAAAGACATGCATCGACAGATCGTGTATTTCGAGTGAAAGTGCTCTGAAAGAAGGTGAGCGTTAATTTGAGACTTCCTAAGGATGAAGTCCTGAAGTGGACTAGATCCGTTGATTTGAGGAGGACACGTGGTATAAGATCTCTCATTTTGGAGAAAAGTCACTACAAGAGAAAAAAAGTGTGTTGTACAAGAACTCCTAAAGGACGGAGAGTCGGAGTTCATATGAGTCATCCGTTTGCTAAGGAAAGGTGTCAATAGATCTTACACTTCGTAAGATATCCATTTCAGGAAGAATTAGGTGTAGAAGTTTGAAACTCCTGAAGCCCGAAGAGTCGAAGTTAATCGTAGCCCTAGATCTGAGGGAGACATGCGTCGATAGATCGTGGAATCTAGCTGAAAGCATCCTGGGAGAAAGAGAAGGAAGGAAGGGAGGCAGATCTCATCCATCAGTCAAGAGGCACCTCCCAATATCACAAGATCAATGGTCGCTCTTAATTTCTGGGATAGAAAGTGATCAGACTTTAAAAATCCTAGAGCAGGCCGCAATTGAAACCACAATATTGCCAAGGGGATATGTGGCAATTGGTAGTGAATTGCAGGGAGAAAAGCGGTGTGGTATCAAACCACTCTTGGCCACCCCGAAATCATGTGCTTATGTGAGGGAACAACCAAAGGTCATATGTGAAGGAAAGGACTTAGTGAGGGGAGCTAGTGTCTGTAATTTAAATTCTTCAAAGAGGCTAGGAAGAGCCCACAGGTTTGACAGAACTTGCACTTTGAAGGAAAGGGGACCTGTGTAGATTTATGGGGGTCTAATAAAGGCCCGAAGAGTCGATCTGAATCCTTGACTTGAACGATCCTAGATAGGGAGGTCGCGCAACACCGATGGGAGAAGGGGTGTCTTCATCACAAGATAAAGTAGAATCATACTCCTTGCCCTTCTCTCGAGTTTCTCCCATTCTTCTGTTGACATACCTGTCAACATGGTACCTAGACAGACTGCTTCCCATTGCTCTAGATCTACAAGTATATATTCAATTTTAAGATTCCAAATCTCAAAATTCTAGCCATTGAACTTTTTGATCTCTATTATCGAGCTACTCGACATTCTTTAACACAATATTTAAATATTTATGACTTATGACTTTTACTGAACCTAGGTTTTAGCTTAGATCCAAAGTTGTTAAACCAGGCTATGATACCACATGTTAGGAAACAAGGAACACTTCCATGCTAAACCTAGTAGAAGAGAGGAATACATATTTAAACAAGAAAGTAAATGACAAAGCAAACACACAATACACATAGATTTTACCCTACAAACCCAAACCGGAATAACCAACATTCCTTGAGTGTTTTTCTCTCTTGTTGTCTTATTAATTCAAAATAAAAGGTTGCATGCCTAACCTTGGTCCACACCTGAGACAAAATCAACATCATACCTTCTTGCTTCACATAAGAACAACCCTCTATCCAATTGTGACTTACATCTACATGACCAACAACCTCTACGATTATTGATCAACAATTATCCATTCATCATCCTTTATAGTATTAAAACACACCTTCTTTATAGGCTTTACATTAGGAAAAACCCTAAAGAAAAGTGTTGATATTATGGTAGTTGCGGGAGGTATTTACCTCCACGTGTAACCCTGACAAGAATAGAATATTTCGAGAAGCAAGAAGAAACCCTAAATTGAACATAACCCTAGAAGACAAGTCGGCTCAAGAAAATATTTAATATTAATTATTTAGCCTCTAGAATGAGAAGTCGGCCCAGACAACTCAGGAAAACAGTATAAATACAAGTAGCCATACCTCATTTGGTACACTATAGCTTGAAATTTCAACAGTGAAGAAGTGCGCACTGTAGAAACTGGGCTAGTGCGCAAGTCTAGGGAGCAGCTACAGCCGACAGTTGCCACAATCTGTATTCCTAGTTTAGGCTCAGACTTTTTATTGGTTATGGTTGGAATTTCTGATCAGTCTTGGTTATCTTTGCATTAGCCTTGGTTGGCTATTGGTTTTCTTTCAGAATCATCCTCTGTCAAGGTTAAGGTGCTCGGGGGTGGCTTTGGCCTATGGTTGGGTGACAATATTTATATATTGTTTATGGTTAAACAAGCACATCTATTACTTTCTAACAGGTTATGGGATCACCCTATCTTTGGGAAGTCTAAATGTTGGAAGATATACTGGGAGGATTTGCTCAGTTACAGATGCAGTTGTAGCTATTTTTTGTTGCAACAACGAAACCCTAACCCTCTTGTTGAGGCACCTTAAGTGAAAAGATTGACCTAATTTATGGATAGCCTAGTGTGCCCTAGCCTAGCGCACCTCCTGGTACTCTCAACAAGCTAAGACACCAAGTTTGTGTTTTTGGGAAAAGGTTGGCCAAGTCAAAGCAGTTATGACTTACTCTATGAAGTCATAAAACAAGTTAGAAGGGGCTTCTAACTTCAAAGCGTGGAAGATAAGGATTGACCTCATCCTTGCTAAGAATAAAGTGTTGGATATCGTGAAAGGAAATATCATGGAACCACAGTTCAAAGAAGGAAAAGAGAAGGAACCTTAGAACGTTGTAGTTATGGAGAAGTTCAAAGAGAATGACATCATTTCTGGATAGCCTAGTGTGCCCTAGCCTAGCACACCTCTTGGTACTCTCAGCAAGCTAAGACATCAAGTTTGAGTTTTTGGTCAAAGGTTGACCAAGTCAAAGCAGTTATGACTTAATCTATGAATTCATAAAACAATTTAGAAGGGGATTCTAACTTCAAAGAGTGGAAGACAAGGATTGACCTCATCCTTGCCAAGAATAAAGTGTTGGATATCGTGAAAAGAAATATTGTGGAACCACAGTGCGAAGAAGGAAAAGAGAATGAAACTTAGAACGTTGCAGTTATGGAGAAGTTCAAAGACAATGACATCAATGCCATGAATATCATAGTGGACTCTATAAAATACCACTTGATACCCTACATCTCCCATCTTGAATCATCTAAGAAGATGTACGATGCCCTAACAAACATCTTCTCAATCATAAATATTGGACAAGTAATTATTCTGAAGAATGAGATCCGTGACATGAAAATGAATGATGATGACAACATAACATCATACTTTGTGAGAATCTCTTGGTTAAGAGATCAACTAAAAGCTATTGAAGAAATCATTTCAGAGAAGGAACTTGTAAATATAGTACTCAATGGTCTTCCCAAGACATGGGATGCATTTGTCGCAAGCATGAACAAAAGGAAGGATTATCCCACATTTGAATAACTTTGGACTTGTTGTGCACAAGAAGAATCAAGGATTAGTGCAAAAGAGAAACCCTAAAAGGAATATGATGATCAAGCCTTCACAACACGACAATAATTTCATGAATAAAAAGAAGTTTGGCTCAAGGAAGAAACCAAATCAAGAGAAAGATATGTCAAAAATACAATGCTTCAACTGTCGAAAATATGGTCACTACAAGAATCATTTTCCCAAGTTAAAGACAAGGAAGGAAACACATGAAGCATCAGTTGTTGAAGAGAGGGAACCCTTAAGGAAGGCCAAGTAGGATAAAACAAAATTCTTCTTCTAAGACAAGGTAACAATATTCTTCATAATTATTGTACATACCATGTTTACATAGTTTCTGCACATATCTTGCATATCTATTTATTAGAAGATAAGATGTTCAAAGAGAAACAATACCTATGGAATAATAACAAGATAAGGATTGCCACCATGATAACTACAAGTCAAGCAATACACATGAAAAGATGAAGTACATTGACAATCCTTGGTAACAATTCATGTGGAAGCTATTAACATAAGTAACAGCTACAAGATAAGCCAAAATCATAATCAAAATTGAAGAAACATGGAAGAAGTAAAAACAAAAAGAAGTCAGAAATCAAAAGGAAATTAGAAAAAGACTTGTGACACTTTGCCTAAGGAAATAAGGATGTAGACGTAAGTGTGGACTCTCCTAGATGGAGGGAGCCGATTATATAATTCCAAAAGAAGAGCATGCATTCATGCATGAAGCAAGGATTAGGAGGGAGATAATCCTAAATAATATGATCCATTGAGGATTATGAAGTATCTATCCATGTTCCCATTGATGGTAGCATCCATGAAAAGAAGCATGTGTTCAATTTGACTTTAGAAGAAGTATTATTCGAAAAGAAGCCTTTAAAGTATCCCTAATTGTTCATCCACATCCATTATCCTATGATGAAAGGAAGAAGTTGGAATCTTCAGGGCATGGAATCTATGGAAAACTCCATGGACCCAAGAGCTAAAGAGAAACACGAGGAAGAACATGAATATTCCAAGAGAGAATGAAAATCTAGAACAACTAGTCATTGTATCAAGAATCACAAGACTACCAGCTTGGTCTGAACCCACT
>SNQJ01S0056746.1:10530-30753 GCA_010110895.2 Picea sitchensis | reverse complement strand
ATCTAGCAATATTGATGAGTTTCATTGCTACAATATAGCACCTCTCAACAAATTTACACACCATCCAAATAAAATGCCTATGCCACTTTTGCTATGGATTCCAGGCCTATCAAGCTCTAATACCACATGTTAAACTCTAGAGAAAAATATTAAAGACAACACAAAATCTACTCACATAGAAATACCAACAAGCACATAAAGCTAATATTTAAGGTGGAAACCTTTAATCACTAAAACCAACTCTCAAGATATATATATAGAGAGAGAGAGAGAGGCCTTATCCAAACTGGTCAAACATGAGGCCACTTAAGGCATCTCATAATTGAGTTCTTCAATACCATGGGCCCATAAACCACCAACTGTAAACTCATCAATGGTTATCTTAGAATGAGTCAAGGTTAACTAACAAAAGTAAGCCCATGGAATTTCCTTATTAAATTTTTTTTTCTCTAGGCTATTGAATAGCTTTCTTTTCCTAAAATTGGGTGAAGGCATATAGTATGTTAGATCTTTAACAACAAAATTTAGAGGTAAAGTTTCTTTATCTTCAAATAGTTTTAAGTTTCTGGCCATCCATATTCACCAAGCAATATTTAATGGGAGATAACCTTCTAGTTTCCCTATTTCTGCACCAAATCCTAAATACCTCCTCAATGTCATTTTCTACCCAAATATTTTTTAAACCAATCATTCCCTCCACTTAGTTCCAAACTTAAGTTGTATATATGCAAAACATGAAAATGTGAGAGTTTGTTTCTTCTTCTTATTGTCATAGGAAACACCATCCAAGTCCCACAAAGTTCCTCTTTTTCAATAGGTCTCGGGTAGGATCTTTGTTGTTAAATATTAACCACTTGAATAATTTAGATTTTGGTGGAAATTTGAGTTTCTAAACAAATTTCCACCAACAAACCTAGAAAACCTCTCTTCCTTTAGCTGATAGAGCTTTGGATCTAATTTTTAGAACATAGTCCCCAGTTCAGTTTTATAACCAGAAAATTTGATCTTGATCATCTCTTATCCTAACAAAACTATCTTTTATATTGTGTGTACCTCTGCCATAAAAACACAACGTCTTCCCTTATTCTAATCTCCATCTAGGATAACCAATTTTGTTGCTATATAGATGAGTTATCCCAGTTTACAATATGCCTTAGCGTATAAAAACCTCTACCTCTTAACTCATGAATCATTTGTGGAGGTAACTTGTGAAAATATTTTCTTCCAATCCAATGATCTAGACCAATTTGTACTATGTCCCATTTTCCTACTTTCCATACTAACCAATTTCCAACCAGTGGAAAATATTAGTTGACCACTTTCCATATCATCGAGGCATCTTAGATTCACTTAATAGGATTTCTTAATTTGGAGCTATGTACTTGGACTTGATAACTTGTACCCATAACCTAGATCCTTGTTAATCTTGATACATTCTTAGAATCTAATGCCTTGGAAAACAAGAAGATATTCTTTAGTCCCCATCCTCCATGAGCCTTTAGTAATGCTAGTTTTTCCAAAGATATCAATACAAAACCTTTTTTTGTTTGATCCCCTGACCAAATGAACTGTAGCATATGCTCTTGATCCTTTCTAGGACTCCTTTTAGAATCCATTTGGGTGACATCTAGTAGATTGAAATCACTTTCAGTACTACTTTAACTAGAACCACACGACCCCCTCTAGATAGCCACTAATTACACCATGAATTTAGGTTTTTTTCCACCTTTGCTATCATTCATTTCCAAGCACATTTTTTTTGTACATATTTGGCTTTAGTTGAAAGAATAGGTCTTTAAAACCTTTTCATACCTACATCAATATGAGCCAAAATGTAAGGAAACAAATGAGTGATGTAGTTTTTTTCCATCTCAGTGATACCCCAAAGGGATATCGTTGATTTAGATAACTTTATTTTCATTCCAATAGTCATGAAAAATAGTTCTATAATTTATTTAATATTCTCAAACACCCTCCTTGAACCTTCAAAAATATAAGGATATCATCAACAAGCATTAGATGTTTGATATAACGATAATTTCCAATATTTATCCCTTTAAAACTACCATTTATGATGGCCCCTCTTAGGAATCTTCTTAACTCTTCAACAATTGATGGGAAGAGAAAGGGGGACAATGGGTTGTTAGAAATAATAGGTGTTCTCATTTAACCATAGAAAATATAGCAATATTGTCACCCAACCATAGGCCGAAGCCACCCCGAGCACCTTAACATTGACAGAGAGAATAATTCTGGAAGCAAACCCTAGGTCCAAAATCTAATCAAGGTAGTGTACCACTCTCGAGAGCTAGCGTACCAATATGAAAGTTCAAAACATAACCAAGAGAAAGTCCAAGTCTAAAAAAAATACTAGTTGGAGTAGCTGCAGCTGCAGCGACTCTCCAGACTTGCGCACATACTAAATTTCTGCAGTTCCAAGCTGTGTGTACAAATGAGCTCTGGCTTCCTATATTTATACTACTCTTTCTTAGTTGTCTGGGTTGACTTCTCTTTTTGGAGGCTAAAGACTAAATATTAATTATTTTCTTTAGCCTACTGTCTTCTAGGGTTATGTCCAAGGCTTTAGGGTTTCTTCATGCTTTCCAGAATATTCTATTCTTGTAAGGGTTACACGTGGAGGTTAATACCTCCCGCAACTACCATAATATGAACACTCCCTCCTAGCTAGAGAGGTATTGAAAACAATGGTCTTGAGCAAAAACATACCATTCAAATGGTAGCATCATCATAGACACATAGGCTATCTCATGATCAAATCACGAGCACCATCATCACTATCAGTTTCATTTGATAGTATCAACTTCATCATCTCTCGAAGCCATACTCTATATGAGTAATCAAACATGATGTTGAATAAGTCATTCACTCCACAGAGTGATACAAGAACTATTCTTCTAATCCGGACATATGTCCTAGAAGAATAATTGTTCCAACAGGTGTTGGAAGCCACACCACAGGCTACAAGGACTATTCTTCTAATCTGGACATGTGTCCTAAAATAATAACTGTCCTGGACCATTTTCCACCTAGAGAATATATCTCCACCAACACACTAACTATCCATCTAGCTGGTAATCATTTCCAACACTACTAATAGTCTTCATGGAAATTGGAACAATGCCATTCAATAGAACACAACTGTGTCTATCCATAGTAGTACACAACTACTATCTAGTGGCACACAACTACACCAAGTAGCACACGACTATTTAACTAGTGACACGTAGTCACAACTAGTGGAACACATCCACCATAGTAGAATACATCTATTGTCCAGAGACATAGAGTCTCCACAACAATCATATCATCTGATATCAACCTGCATAAAATAATATCATGATATAAACTGAGTCATCTGGGCCATTCTTCCACTCACATCTGTGAGACTTGGAAGAGCATATGCCCTCATAAAGTAAAACACCAGCCATGGGCTATCTGGACTATTCTTCTCAAGAACATAAGAATAATTGTCCATGATTTCTGATCTTGGACCATTCACCTAATTGGGTCATTACTCCAACACTAATCAAAGTGCGAACTGGAGAGAATGAGTCTGCCCTAGAGAATTATTGTCCCTGATTGTTGAACCTGAACCATTCACCTAACTAGGCCATTCGTCCGGCACTAATCATAGTGCAACCTGGAAAGAATGAGTCTTCCCTAGATAGTGACTGTCAGGCCCATTTCCTAATGGAAATGATTTTCCTGCACCAACCTCCAAAACAAACCATTCTTTGAAACTGCTCACAACTGTGAACTCCGAAAGAATGACTGCCTGATGAGGAGGACCATTCTACTTGACCACTACTCACAGTGACTGCCAAGAGGAATGAATTTCCTAGACCATTCTCCCACACTGGCCACAAGGGGAATCATTGTCTATGGTACATCAACAATCTATTGGACCATTTTCATTACGAAAACAACTGTCCGATCTAGACCATTTTCCAAACTAGAAAATGCTTGTCCGTCAGAAATCTCAAACCACTTTCTGAACTAGAAAGGAATTGCTCATCCTGGACCATTTTTCAACTTGAAAAATGAATGTCCATAAATAAATAAAATATAAGTGATCCCTCCCAACATGGGAGTAATCTCTTCCTTTTTCATTAAGAAATTTGTCTCCATGAGCCCCAACTTGTTTCTTGAGTACACAAATTTTTCATCTTGGGCAGAGGCTTTTACCAAAATATATTCTATCTTCTAATTTGTGGAGATATATTGGAGAACCACTTCTCTTTTTTGGACTTCATCACGAAGAATATAATTCTTGATCTCAATGTACTTCAGTCTATTGTGGAACACTGGTTTTCTCTGGAGGCTTCATATAGCTCTGATAATTACAATATGTCATGGTCAAATTAAGCAATTTTGTTTCCTACTAGCTTATAACATTGTGGAAATACTCAAACTGAAACAAATCCAAGTAGCACTTCTTATGTCATCATGATTGTTTGACATGGATTAGCAATCCATCATCCCGGACTTCTGAGTAACTATTATGATACACTATCACTGCCATAGAAATTTTTCACCACACTTCTGTTGCATATGAGATACTATGCATCAGGTTGTTTGAATCCATAAAATCTCTTCTTATATCTGCATACATGAGTCTCTTTCTGGTACAAGCTTCTTTCTCAATTTATTTATTGGGAAGAATAGTCTTTTACACGTAAATTCCAATCCATGGATACTACAAGAGGTATATCTGGTTTGCTAGAACAAGTTGTTGTCATAGTCTTTTCCCTCCTTTTGGAAAAATCTCTTAATCTTGCAATGCTGCCATTCATAAGTCTTTTTCACACTGTTCTTTATCATAACTTCCATTTCTTCTGCTCGATTGCTTCTCAGTGGGTTCAAACCAAGATGGTAGTCTTGTGATTCTTGGTATAATAACTTGTTGTTCTTGTTTTTCTTTCTTTCTTGGAATCTTCATGTTCTTCCTCATGTCTCTCTTTAGCTATGGGGTCTTCTATATGTCTTGAAGATTCCAACTTCTTCCTTTCATCATAGGATCATGGATGTAGATGGAAGACCAAGGATACTTTAAGGCTTCTTTTGGAAGAAGACTTCTTCTGGAGTCAAACTAAACATGTGATGTTTATCATGGATGCTACTTTCAATTGTAACATGGACATATACTTGATAATCCTCAATGGATCATATTAATTAGGATTAGCTCCCTTCTAATCCTTCTTCATGCATGAATGCATGCTATTCATTTGGATGGTGTTTAAATTTGTTGAGAGGTGCTATAGTGGGTACAAGACCTAGAATATTGATGAGTTTCATTGATACACTATATCACCTCAGTGATACCCCAAAGGGATATTATTGATTTAGCAAACTTTATTTTCATTCCAGTAGTCATGTAAAATAGTTCTATAATTAATTTAATCTTCTCAAACACCCTCCTTGAACCTTCAAAAATATAAGGATATCATCAACAAACATTATATGTGTGATATAATGAGAATTTCCAATATTTATCCCTTTCAAACTACCATTTATGATGGCCCCTCTTAGCAATCTGCTTAACTCTTCAACAACTGATGGGAAGAAAAAGGGGGACAATGGGAACCCCTATCTTAGGTCTCTTTGTAGCTTGAATAGAGGAGATGATACCCCATTGATAAGAATATAAAAATGATATAGATGTAAAGCAATTCATTACCCAAAAAACAAACTAATGATAGAATCCTAGGTAGATAATAATTAATCTTATATATAGAAAACTCACCCTATTGTATGCTTTGGATAAATCCAATTTAACCACCATGATATGAGATTCCTAACCTTGATAGTATGAAATCCTTCTTGATAAAATTTATTTGGATAAATATTTTTTAACCTTCTTGCAATAACCTTTGATATGATTTTGTATATGCAGTTGCATAATGATATAGGCATGAAAATTTTGAAGGACTACTGATTATCATCCTTGCAGATTAGCATTATGAATTTTGTGTTGAAATGACTAAGGATTTTCCCTATAATTCTAGATGACTCAACCTCCCTCCTTAAATCATTTTGTATAAACTCAGATCACCCTAAGAAAAACTCCACTAGTAGCCCATCAAGCCCTAGGATTTTATCCTTTTGAAGACTTTGAAGTATCATATGAAGCTACTCTTTTCCCACTTCATTTATCAATGCTTGAATGTCATCTAGATTGATGATACTTGGGAAGGAGTTTGACAATTTTAATACCTCTACTATTGTGGCTTGAGATTCAACCTTGAAAAGGGATGAGAAGTAATTTACACCTTCAACAACCATATCCCTAAAATCCTTTGCCCATAAACCACATTATTTCTCAATCTTCCATACAAAGTTAATTTTCTTCTTACAATTACCATATCTATGAAAAACCTTAGTATTCTCATCACTAACCTGGAGCCAAAGTGTGTTGCTCTTTAGTCTCCATTATTTCTCTTTTCCCAAAAGCCTATGTATCTCTTTTTCCTTCAAAGTAGTTTGATTTCTACTTTATTATCCTCGTTAATATATATGTACCTCTCACTACTATAATAACATTCTAATGTTTCTTCCACTTGAGTTATATAATATTTCTTTTTGTTTTGTTTTCCTATTGCACTACTACCTTTTTCTTCTTTTCAGATTTTGGTGGAATTGTATGGGAGCATATTCTTTCAAGGATTCATCATAGGGTTACCAAAACTCTTTAATATTATTAACCAAGTCCTCCTTTTTTAACCATTATGATTTCAACAGAAATGGAATGGACGGTTTCCCTTGTGTTGGGGCTACTTTCAGTAGAACTAAGCTATGGTTAGAGTCACCCTAGAGGAAACCCGTTTTGAATTTTAATGACTTCTTTCAGGACTGTTTTTGAGATAAAAAAAACATTTTAACATTTTTCAATTTGAACCTAACAATTCCACTTTCTTTATTTATTTTTTTTAAGTTTTTTGATAAACAATCTATTTATGCAGTTGCCCTCCACAAATCCTGCCCCGAGAGTGAAATTTAAATCTCTTCCTACTACAACCAAACCGTTTTGTATCCATTCCATATTAAATACCTTGTCCCAATATTCCAACCTCTCCAAATAGGGTCTATAAATATTCAGAAGAGTTAACATCCCCTTTTCCACCCAGTAATGATCCTCCAATATCCCTATTGCATGAATAAAACTAAATTCCCAATTCTCAATAATTTTGGAAAGCTCATGATTTATCTTCCCTCATGATTTATCTTCCCTCACTAGTCAAAATTTCTTGTAGAAAAATGATAAATGGATTTTTTCCTCAACTAATCTTTTTAAGGCCAATATTTTTTTTTTAGGGATCGGCCAAGGTTAGAAAAATCATTTTAGAACATATTTAGGGGCATTTTATCTAAGAGCCCTAATTAGTGACCATTGTTTGCCACTTTTTATTTCTGAACTTGCTTATTTTTAAGCCATTGGCATGTATGATTTGTTAGCTTAATAATCATAGACTTTAGTTAGTTAAGTATTTTTTTCTAATTTAATAAAGTTATTTTAAAAGTTGTGTATTTCTTAAGTTGGTCTTGTCATAGTGATTATCCTTGAATTGTTGATAAGGACACTTGGCATATTGAGATAAGGCCTGAAAAGTTATACATGCCTCTCTCCCACTATGCAACGATATGTTTCCCTGATCAATAAAATTGTGTATCTCACTTCTGGAGTTTAACATTGCATCAGAGTCATAGTTGAGGAGAATGCTATTGTGATAAAAGAATCATGGTAACGACAATACCATGTTGGATCTATGAAGAAGACTCCAAAACTTAAGATCAGTTTCTTTAGCAAACAAAACAAATTAGTCAAAGAGGTATTTTGTTATTTCAGGTCAAGGAAATTATTTACAATTCATCAAATTATTTGAAATTTGTTGTTATAGAATCTAGATCTATCATTTTATGAAGATACTCGAGAATCTTTGTGGATCTGATAAGAAAACCTGTAGATCTAGATCTAAATCTGGAATTTTTTTAATGTAAGATTTAATTTTTTTTTTTATATAAATTACTTTTTATAAAAAAGGAAGAAAGAAGGCACCTCCTTATTGTAAAAAATTGACCAGATATATTAAAATTTGGCGATTCTTTGATCCAAAAATTGCCATTTTTTTGTTGGATCTAGAATTTTTCTTGGGTCTTTGTTATTTGTTGGAATTAAAGCACTGTTGTCTGCTGGTGTTTGCAAATTGTGAGCATGTATTGGTGTCAAATATGTATATGGTTGCTATATGGAATCCACAGAGATTGGATCATGTCGGTTGCATTGGTAGAGATGTGCCACTGCATGTTTTTAATCAGACCGTTGAGCATGGATTCCCTTGTCGTCTACAACAAGATCGTCATTTTGATTGCTGTGTAGATCCGTGAAGTTGGCATCTACGTTGCAAGAGATTAATATACACCCAGAAGTTATAGATACAGGTGATAACTGATTGTTCAAATGTTGTCCTGTACTTAGATAAAACCTGCCAACGAAGGTTGCAATTACATTCTTTACGATCCTCCACTTGCAGAAACAACATCGTGAGTAGCGAGAGAGAAACAACATCGCGAGCATCATGTTATTGTAACCTCAAAAGAGAAGTTCACCAATGAATTCAGCCAGATCGAGGGTTTTACCAATGATATCTGCTTAATAATTTGATCCATTTAAGTTTTGAATGCTACAATAAGCTGTGAATTCCTCATCTCGGGGGCCAACGAGGAAGCTTCTACACACTGATAGTTCCTTCTAAAATTTTGCAATTGGATTACAAAAAATCTCACTGCTCTTCAATTTTAAACCCATCAAAGTTTTGTTTTGTTTACGTTGAAGCATTGTCGAGTCTTATTGCATCTGCTTCAAATCCCAATGATCTTTAGTTCGAAACAGAGAACGATCTAGACATCCTGATCCCTACCTTTGACCCATTCAAAAGAAGCAGCTGTTGTACCAGGTACAAAGGATTATGTACATGTTCGTATACAATGGAGGAATGGAAGAAATTGCCTGACTACAATCCAAGGTCTTCGGAAGATTTACAATTATAATAAAATTCTTAAAGATTTCAAGAAAGAGTTTTGTTGCTATGGTATTGTTGTGCAGGATCTAGAACTGGGGCAGGTTATCCATCTTCAAGGTGATCAGAGCAAGAATGTTTCTACACATTGGTTCCTTATCCACACTGGTTCAAAGTATTAATTCTACACATTTTTTTTTTCAAACGAGTTAACAATTTTGCCACCATANGATCTAGAACTGGGGCAGGTTATCCATCTTCAAGGTGATCAGAGCAAGAATGTTTCTACACATTGGTTCCTTATCCACACTGGTTCAAAGTATTAATTCTACACATTTTTTTTTTCAAACGAGTTAACAATTTTGCCACCATATCGCCACTTGATCCGAGCACCGAGGATGCCCACAGAGTGGACGAGTATTCTAAAGTGGCTGTAATTTTTATTTTTTTATGAAAAATTGAATTCATATCTTTTTTGGGAAGATATAAAACTTTTATGCCCTTTAATTTTTATTTTTTTTTTGATGAAAAATTGAATTCATATCTTTTTGGGGGGAAGATATAAAACTTTTATGCCCTTTATGTAAGATTGGAGATATAATTAGGATCGATGCATTTTTGAATGCTTGGTGTCTTCTGTAGTTTAAAGGGGGCATTTTTTTACATCTCAATTGAAGTCTTGAACCTTATTGTACACTTCAAAGTGGGGTGATCAATTGAAAGAAAGTTGTAATTTGTAAATCAAAGCTTTACAAAGTTTGAAAGTTTGACCAATTGAAAGAAGGTTGTAATTTGTAATCAAAGCTTTCATAAGAGTTCATGAAAATACTCTATAAATGGTTTTTTCATCGAAGCTATAAGAGGGTCAAGGCCAAGCCTTTATAACACTTTTTTGCAATGTGTGCAGTGTCTCTTGTGCATGGTATTATTCATTTGATTGTGTGGACTTGCTCAATACTTCATGATGTCAAAATTGGTAAATTTATTCACTAATTCATACAAATTGAATGGATCCAAGAACTATATGTCTTGGTGTCATCATATGCAAAGCACACTGGTTTGTAATGACTTGTGGAAAAATATATGTAATGTAGAAAAATCTCCAATTAAGCCGACTGATGCTAGAGAACTAGAAAAATGGGAATCAAGAGATGAAAAGACACTTGCACTTTTAAGATCCTACATAATAGATGAAATGTTTATAAACATCAAAAATGAAAACGATGCTTGGAATGCATGGAAATTTTTTAAGAAGATGTTTGATACTCAATCTAAGTCAAAAAGGGTTGAGCTTCATGATAAATTGCTTAACCAACGATTGGATGAAGGGAGAGATGTTTTGGAGTACATCTCTCATTTGAAAAATATCATAATGGAATTAATAAAATGTGGCTTTAAAGATGTAGAAAAAAGTCTTATGACCTCAATCTTGATGTGTGGATTGTTACCCTCATATAAACATTTTTTGGAAACATTGCAAATTGTTGATAAATTAGAAAATCAAACCTTTAATGATTCCCTTGGTGACTTGTTGGTTCAACATGATAATACATTTGGTAAGAATAAGAACTCGGGGGAAGATCTTATCTTTACCAAATCAAGACAAGGAGAAATCTCAAGAGGAAGAGGGGCATATAGTGTGAGAGGAAGAGGTACTTACAATGAAAGTACAAGAAGAAGAAGTAATTACAATTAAAATACAAGAAGCATAGGATCATCTAATGAAAATTATAGAGGAAGAGAAAGATTCAATGAATCAAGAAATATAGACTATGGTCGAGGTCATGGAAGAAGCCGAGGAAGAGGCAGAAATAAAAAATACTTTAGAAGATCACAAGAGAAAAGAGGTGAAAATATGTCTTAAGTCAAGTTCAAAAGATGTCTTTGCATTGGCCATGTGGTGGAAGAGTATAGAAAATGAAATAAAAAATTTCCCAAGGATATACGAACTTTCAAACAACATTCTAAGTCTAATGCTTCAACTTCAGTGCAACATGCAGAAAATCAAGAAGATGATTTTGTGTTGAAAAAAAATCAAGAAATTGACTTTGCAGATTCAGTTGCCACCAAAAAATTAATTAGAAAAAATTATGATGATGATTGGATATTAGATACAGGATCTACTCAACATATGTGCTATATAAAAGATTACTTTAGGACATATTAGGATATGGAACTAAATCCAAATTACTTCGCATATGACACAATTCAAACACCTCAAGTAAAAGGATACGTCCACTTTTCTCTTCCAATATTTGGAAAAGTATTACTTTCCAATGTTTGGAGTGTTCCATCATTAAAAAACAAATTGTTTTCTTTGGTGCTCATTAGATAGGCATTCCATTAAATTATCATGGAAGATGGATGGATCAACATTAATTCAGTGAAATAAATTTCAAAACAATAATGAATGGCTATGAAGATGGAAAATTTTTGAGGCTACAAGGCACAACCATTCCTCAGAAACAAGATTTTACAGCATCAATGGATTTACCTCATAGCTCCTTAATATTATGGCATTATAGATTTGGCCATTTGAATTTTGAAAGCCTTAGTAAACTTCAAAAAATGAAATGGTGAAAGGATTTCCTACTTTCAAAAAGGAATCTGGTAAGTGTGAAGCTTGTATCATTGGAAAACAATAGAGGGATCCTTTCTTCACAAGTACATGGAGAGAAAACATATGTTTGTAACTAATCCATAGTGACATTTGTGGTCCTATGGAATCTTCTTTTGGTGGGTGAAAATACTTCATTCTTTTCATTGATGATTATAGAAGGATGGTTTGGGTATATTTTTTGAACAACAAATCAGAAGCCTTTGACAAATTCATAGAATTTCAACGCTTAGTTGAAAATGCCACCAAAGAGAATATTTCCACCCTTAGAACAGATAATGGAGGATAATTCACTTCACGTGAATTCAATGATAATTGTAGGAGAAATAGAATTAAAATGCAGTTGAATAAATCTTATACTCCATAACATAATGGATTCATGGAAAGAATGAACAGAACACCCATGGGAATGGAAAGATCAATGTTGCATTTCAAGGGGTTAAGCACTCAATATTGAGCTGAAGTAGTCCATACAACAGTATATCTAAGGAATTAATCACTCACATCAACCTTATATGTAATTACTCCATATGAAGCTTGGTATGGTACTAAGGCTTTAGTTAATCATCTTCAATTTTTTGGCTCCACTTGTTATGCCTTAGTTCCTAAGGAAAAAAGGACTAAGTTGGAAAATCGAAGTATGAAATGCATTCTTATTGGGTATTTAGATGAGAAGAAAGGATATAGGTTGTTATCCAATAGAAAATTTATTATCAGTCAAGATGTAGTATTTGATGAGACAAAAATTCAAACAGCCGGAGAGATTGATATTCTACTTGGTCATTTGGAGAAAAAGATAGCTCAAGAAAAGACAATTTATAAAGAAAAACCAAATTGGATTGAAACATACTTATCCCCCAACATGAATGTCCAAGAGTCAGATAACTCTTCCTTATATGATGAATCTTCAATCGGCCAGGATAGATCAACTGCAGTAACTTCACCATGGAAACTACACAGTAGACCAAAATGGTTCACACAATTGATTAAAGATGTTCACCCAGATGAACAAGACAAAACGGAAACTAGAAGATCTACTTCAACTCAGTCAAATTTTGCATTAGTAACTCATTATTCTATTGAACCAACAAATTTTGTAGAAGCAATGAAGCACAAAGAATGGAAGGAATCCATGGTGGATGAGTATGATTTGGTAATTGCAAATAGAACATCGAAACTTGTTGATTTTCCAACAAATGTTAAACCCATCGGATGCAAATGGGTTTACCAAATCAAGTATAAATCTAATGTTGAACTAGATGAATACAAAGTAAGACTTGTTGCAAAAGGATTTGCTCAAAAAGAAGGAATTGACTATGAAGAAACATTTGCTCCAACAACAAAGTGGAACACCATCATAATGGTGATAAATCTATATGCACACTATGGTTGGACACTTATGTCAAAAGTTCCTTTCTTAATGGTGATTTGAAAGAAGAATTTTATATGTCTCAACCCCTAGGTTTTGAAGTTGAAGGAAAGGAGAACAAAGTATGAAATCTTATTAAATCCTTATATGGATTGAAATGGGAACCTATAGCATGGTATGCCAAGATGGATGAATACCTTAAGCATGTTGGTTTTCATCGCAGTGAGTCTAATGATACTCTATATTATAGGATGCAAGGTCAGAACTTGGTAATAATTGTTCTTTATGTTGATGACTTAATCATCACAAGGAATTATGAAGCTCACATCAAGCAGGTAAAACAAGAACTTCAAAAAGGATTCAAAATGAAAGATTTGGGGCCACTTTGATACTATCTTGGAGTCGAAGTTTCACAACAACATCATCAAATCTTCCTTAATCAAACCAAGTATGCTACATATTTTTTGAAGAAATTTGGCATGGAAAATTTTCAACCCTCTCTTACTCCTATGGAGCATAACTTTAAAATTTCAAAATTTGAAGGGGGGAATTAGTGAATAGTGTCAGCTATAGACAGTTGATTGGCAGGCTCATCTATCTGACCAACACTCATCCAGATTTTCCATATGCAATTTGTATTCTTTCCAAATTCTTCCAGGAACCTAGAGTAAATCACTGGATTGCAACAAAAAGGGTCGTCAGGTATATTCAAGGAACAAAATATTTTGGGCTTCTCTATAAGAAAAACAACTTTACACTTGTTACATATTCAGATGCATATTTTTTTGGAGATATCGATGATAGAACATCAACATCAGGGTATTTAATGAATACAGGTTCAACAATAGTATCTTGGAGTTGCAAAAAGAAGGCTACAGTGTCAAATTATTCAACAAAGGAAGAATACATTTCAGCTTAGGAAGTAGCTTGTGAAATTACCCGGATTTGTAGAATTTTGTAGGATCTTGGTGCTATTCAGAAATCACCAACCACTCCATTGATTGATAATCAGTCAACAATAAAAATGGCCAAGAATCCAATATTTCATAACAAGACCAATCATGTCGAAACCAAGTACCATTTCATCATAACTCTCATCAATGATGGCATCATCAAGCTATAATATTGACCATCTAAAGATAAAACTTTAGATATTTTCACCAAAACATTAGGAAAAAAAAAATTCACCAAGTTTAGAGATGAACTCGGCATTTGTAAAAATAAAATTCAGGATTAAAGGGGGGAATGTTAGCCTAATAATGTTGAAGTTTATTTAGTTAAGTATTTTTTCCTAGTTTAATAAAGTTATTCTAGAAGTTGTGTATTTCCTAGGTTGGTTTTGTCACATCCTTATCATAGTGATTATCCTTGAGTTGTTGGTAATAGACACTTGGCATATTGAGATAAGTCCTAAGAGGTTATACATATTCTCTTCCTCTCTCCCATTTTGTAATAATATTTTTCTCTGATCAATATAATTGTGTGTCCGAGGACACTTCTGGAGTTTAACATGATTTGCTTCCTCAATGAGGACCTTTTTTTATCTTTTTCATCTAAAAACCAAAACCCTCCCTAGAAAAATTGCAAAGCCTTTACTTCTCGATCTAAGATTATATTTTGGAACATCAAGAGAATTTGTTTCACTGAGACCTTCTATATTTCCATGTTGCTTACTCAAGTTTAGAGCTTTCCCAGATAATGAGTTATCCTCTGCAAGTGTCTCTCCTAGCCCAATTATTGGAATAAGAGGAGGAGGATTAGGGTTTTTTTCCTAGAGATACTGCGAATAAAATCACTAAAATGCTCTTCTTCATTACTCTCTTCATCTAAACCTTGGGACCATAATTTTTTTTTATCAATTTTTTTTTTTTAGCAGGGGATAAGGGACTTTTTTACTTACCCGTGAACTCCAAGCTCTCCTTTTTGTTGATTGAAGCTTCCAGAATCTAGGTCCTAAGGATGTATAATTTTGTGGTATGTTTTGATACAATCAAAGGAGGTATCTATGTGTTGATTAGAACCACATTATCCGTAGTCACGACCACAAACCTAGTGGTCTATTTCCACCCCATCAAGTATTTCTCCATATCACTTAGTTGTTTAATTTTCACCCAGAACTTCATATTGTTTGGATATGTGTAGTTGCAATATCATGGTTTTGAGTCCCCATATTAATAATGTATTTTGTTTATTTTATGAAAGGATGGAGTTCCTGAAAAATTAAAAGAGGTTGGAGTTCCTAGGAAATGTAATACTTTGAACATTGCAAATAATAATAAAAAATACAACGTTGGTTGCAAGACAGACAAGGAAAGAGTTATAGGGTCACTATGATTCCACAAGAGAGGGGGATAAAGGGGATAAGAATTATATTTTATTTTATTTAACCATATTGTATTTTTGGAGAGAAATAAGTGGTTACATGAGCTTCTTGGGGAAAAAGTCATATGGTTCTTGATTTCCAAGAAAATATATAAAGACCCCTTTGGGTTGTTTTGTGGTTCTTCCTGATGGTTCTTACTTGATGTTCATTGGTTCACTTGTTCACCTTTCATTCATTTTGTTGTTCATTCATCATTCCTCATTCGTTCTTGTTCTTGGTTGGGACATGGGAACGAACTATTGAAGGAAAAAAGTCATTGTTTTTTCGGTTATAGTAATGGATGGTGTATTCCAACGATGAATTGGTTCTTGTATGCATGAGATGTATTGGCATGTGATAAAATTTCTTCAGAGTTGTGAATCCTGAGATTCCTAGCACGAAGATTCTCGACTAGATGCATTGGAACCCTTGAATGAAGTGGACAACCTGAGGGATTGCATGGCAGAGAAGGGGGTTCATTGTCTTTGGGTGGCACAGGATGGAGAGAATAGACTTGGTGTACTTTGGATTGTTTTTTGTTGAGAAACCTATGAGAGGTCGAGTGCTACTTTTTTTGGGAAGCTGAGTGTCGCTATGGAACCCGTCCATGTGGATTCATAGCCCTGGCTCAGGGGTGGCCTATTGTTGAGACTTGGAACACCAACTTCTAAGGTTGGGTGAAATTTCCTTGGTCTGTAGACAATTGGTGATTGGTTTTGTTTAAGATAAGTGCTCTATGTAATGGTTTCCTTTGTTTGTATATTTTTTTCCATTGTGTATTGATTATTATTTCTTAGATATATATCTTTAATGTGTCTTCTTGTTGGTTATGGTTGTGCATGGAATGACTAAGAATTATTTTCAAGTCTAGCATGAATCTTGATTATTGCATGTATTTCATGCTTCTTTATTAATTAATGGTTATTAGAATTCGAAATCAATTCTTGAAGTGAGATTTGAAGAAGTGTGGCTAGCCTGCTAGTGGTTGGGTACGTTATAGATGTTGGGTTGTTATATTCTTTGCAGTGAAATTCTAGTCGAGGTGGATCAAATAATAGTTGAAGTCGAAGAAATCGACAGCAAGTTGAAGGTCAAGGTGGTTCGACTAGGTAAAGAAAAATTCAAAGACATCGAAAACAAGTCGAAGTTCGAGGTGGTTTGAATGGGTAAAGTCGAATTCAAAGACATCGAGAGAAAGTCGAAGGTCAAGGTAGTTCGACCGGGTAAATTTGAATTTGAAGACATCGAAAGCAAGTCAAAGAGTTCAAATGATAAGAGGTCGACAGGTGGGCATGTGGAAACCGATTGAAGATCGAATGAAGGATGACTGGTAGTCGACTAGTAATATGACTTGGTAGTCGACTATAACTGAATACCAAGATTTGTGGGATTTGTAGCCAATTATCTGTGTGGATTTGAAACTGTTTTTGGGCTCCTTTTTGTTAGAAAGTAATAGATGTGCTCGTTTAACCATAGACAATATAGAAATATTGTCACCCAACCATAGGTCGAAGCCACCTCGACCACCTTAACCATGACAAAGAATGATTCTGGAAGAAAAAAAATAGCCAACCAAGGCTAATGCAAATATAACCAAGATTGATCATAAATTCCAACCATAACCAATAGAAAGTCTGAGCCTAAACTAGGAATACAGATTATGGCAGTTGTCGGCTGCAGCTGCTCCCTAGACTTGCGCACTAGCCCAATTTCTATAGTGTGCACTTCCTCACTGCTGAAATATTGAGTTGCAGTGTACCAAATGAGGTCTGACTACTTGTATTTATACTATTTTCCTAATATATTTGGGCTGAATTCTCATTCTAGAGGCTAAATACTTAATATTAAATATTTCCTTGAGTCGACTTATGTTCTAGGGTTATGTTCAATGCTTTAGGGTTTCTTCTTTCTTCCTAGAATATTCTATTCTTGTCAGGGTTACACGTGGATTTAAATACCTCTCGCATCTACCATAATATCAACACTCCCTCCTATATAGGGAGGTATTGAAGGCAATGGTCTTGAGCACAAACATACCATTCAACTGGTAGCATCATCATAGTCATACAAACTATCTCATGATTAGATCACAAGCATCATTATCACTATCATCTGATAGCATCAACTACATCATCTCTAGAATCCATAATCCATCTGAGTAATTAGGCATGATGTTGAATAAGTTACTCACTCCACATAGTGATACAAGGACCATTCTTATAATCCGGACATACGTCCTTGAAGAAGGATTGTCCCAACAGATGCTAAAGGATATGCCATGGAATACAGAGACCATTCCTAAAGGAATGCCAATCTAGGACTATTTTCTAATCGAGTCATATGTACCATAGAGATCCGTCTCAACCTATATTCCTTAGAAAATACCGGTCCTAAACCATTTTCCTAATCGGGCCACAAACTGCGCCTTAGGAAAATAATAGTCCATGTCATGTCAACAAACTTTAAACCTGGACCATTCTCCACAGAGAGAATACCTGTCCATCAACAATTTGTTCTATCTGGACCATTCATTGCCTGGAGAATGTATGTCCACAAGCACAATGGCTATCCATCTAGATGATAATCATTTTCAACACTACTGATAGTCTACATGGCAATCAGAACAATGTCATTCAATAGAAAACAATTGTGTCTATCCATAGTAGTACACAACTACAATCTAGTGGTGCACTACCACACCAAGTAGCACATAGCTACTTAATCAGTGACACATAGTCACAACCAGTGGAACACATCCACCATAGTAGTATACATCTATTGTCCAGAGACATACAGTCTCCATAGAAATCATATCATTTGATATCAATCTGCACATAAAAACAATATCATGATATAAACTGAGTCATATTGGCCATTCTTCCACTCACATCTGTGAGATCTGGAAGAACATCTTCCCTCAGAAAGTAAAACATCAGACATGAGCTATCTAGAATATTCTTCTCAATCATAGAAGAATAATTGTCTTGATTTCTGAGCCTGGACCAATCACCTAACTGGGCCATTCCTCCGACACTAAACAAAGTACAACCTGGAGAGAATGAGTCTGCCCTAAGGAATGCCTCTCCTTGACTGTTGAACCTAGACCATTCACCTAAATGGGCCATTCCTCTAGCACTAAACAAAGTGAAACCTGGAGAGAATGAGTCTGCCCTAGGGAATGATTGTCTAGACCATTTCGTAAGGAAATGACTGTCCTGCACCAACCTCCAAAACAGACAATTCTTCAAAATTGCTCATAAGTGTGAACTTCGAAAGTATGAATGTCCGACGAGGTGGACCATTCTAATTGACCACTACTGAGAGTGATTGCCAAGAAGAAAGACTATCTAGACCATTCCCCCGCACTGGCCACAAGGGGAATTGTTGTCTATGGTACATCAACAGTCTATCGAACCATTTTCATTACGAAAATGACCGTCCGATCTAGACCATTTTACGAACTGGAAAATGCATGTTCGTCAGAAATATCAAACCACTTTCCGAACTGGAAAGGAACTTCTCATCTTGGACCATTTTTCAAACTGAAAAATGACTGTCCATAAATGAATAACACATCAGTGTTCCCTCCCAACCTAGGAGCCATCTCTTCCCTTTTTAATAAGGAATTTGTCTCCACGAGCTCCAGCTTGTTCTCTTGAGTACACAATCTTTTTCATTTTGGATAGAGGCTTTACCAAAATATCTTCTATCTGCTCATACGTGGAGATATATTGGAGAACCACTTCTCTTTTTTGGACTTCGTCATGGATAATGTAATGCTTGATTTCAATGTACTTCGGTCTGTCTGGAACACTGGTTTTCTCTGAAGGATTCATATATCTCTGATCATTACAACATATCATGGTTCGATTCAACACTTTTATTTCCTGCTAGCTCGTGAAATCGTGGCAAGGCTCAAAATGGAACATATCCAAGTGGCACTTCTTCTGTCATCATGAGAGTTTGTCATGGATTAGCAATCCATCATTCATCCTGGACTTCTGAGTAACCATTCTGATACAATATCTCTGTTATAGAAATTTTTCACCACGCTTCTGTTGTGCATGAGAGGCTTTGCACAAAGTTGTTTGAATCCATACAAGATCTCCTTCCATCTGCATACAAGGGTCTCTTTCTGGTATAACTCAAAACCTTGAGGTTTCTCTACATACACTTCTTGTTCAATTACTCTACTGAGGAGAACAATCCTTGCATTCATCTGATGTAAACTCCAACCCATGGATATTGCAGACAATATAATGTTGAGGTAGAGGTATGTCTAGTTATTGGAATAAGCTATCATCATAATCTTCTCCCTCCATCTGGGAGAACCTTTAGTTATGGATCTCGCAATGCTTCCATTCATAAGTCTTCCATACACTGTTCTTCATCACAACTTCCATTTCTTCTGCTTGATTGCTTCTAGTGGGTTCAGACCAAGCTGGTAGTCTTGTGATTCTTGATACAATGACTAGTTGTTCTAGATTTTCATTCTCTCTTGGAATATTCATGTTCTTCCTCGTGTTTCTCTTTAGCTCTTGGGTCCATGGAGTTTTCCATAGATTCCATGCCCTGAAGATTCCAACTTCTTCCTTTCATCATAGGATAATGGATGTGGATGAACAATTAGGGATACTTTAAAGGCTTCTTTTCGAATAATACTTCTTCTAAAGTCAAATTGAACACATGCTTCTTTTCATGGATGCTACCATCAATGGGAACATGGATAGATACTTCATAATCCTCAATGGATCATATTATTTAGGATTATCTCCCTCCTAATCCTTGCTTCATGCATGAATGCATGCTCTTCTTTTGGAATTATATAATCGGCTCCCTC
>SNQJ01S0056745.1:27241-48452 GCA_010110895.2 Picea sitchensis | reverse complement strand
CAGGAGCTTCTAGATTACAAAAGGGGTTTCCATGCTATAAAGTCCTAGAATTCCCATAACAGTCGAGAGTCCAAAATATAACTAAACTCATAATAAGAACTGGCTTACAACGTGATTGTCTGAGTTGCATAAGGGCCTATACTCCAACTTACAAAGAAAAGAACCAGAGATCCAAAAAGAACTAATTCCAGGAAAGAGGAATTCAGGATTAAACCTTTTGACCCAGGATGGAGGAGCTTGCGCTCATGGTTGCCTTACCCCCTACATCTGTCTAGTGGCTCTGTCCTGCAGCTTGAATTTCCATATTTTCAATTCTTGGTTCTATTACAACAATTATGTTGTTATCTTGTGGAGTTGTGTACGTGAGAGCTTCTACCGCTTCCTCCCTTAGCTTGATTAGATCTTCCTCCATCATTTCGAACCTCCGACCTCCTTCCCCGTCAAGATGGAGCAGGAATCCTCTATGTGCGCTAAGCGTGCGTTTCAACCTACGAATTTCGAGTTCCAGGGAGGGCGAGGGATTAGGGGGGGTGGCTGAGTTGGAATTGGACTCCATTGCGAGAGCGGTGGACAAAGACCAGGAGGGAGGCCTGGCCGAGTCAAATGGGTAGAGACTAACCAGGGGAAAGACTGGGAGCTCAAGCTAGGCGAGAAACCGGACAGAATTGGGAAGGCAAGACGAGCAGGAGTAGTTTGCCACCTTCCTGAATTTAACGTTATCTCGTTCGTGCACCGCCATGGGAGGAGGGGGGGCTCGTGTGAGTGCCATGTGGGAGGGATAAGAGATTTGTGCGGAGGTGCAGGAGAGATGTGAGGCAAAGGATAGGGAGGGGGAGGGGAGGGGACATTAACAGTGCAAATAAGTACCGTCACACGGGAGAAGGGACAAACAAGGGAAGCAGAGGAGGGTTTCCACGAGTATGACATCGGGAGGGAATGAAGTCCACTTTCCCCGGGAGGCCTAGCTGAGAACTCGTCGAGTGTCGCTAAGGGAGAGGGACTAAAACCAAAGTTCCATTTAGGGAGAGCTGACACCTGCTCAAGTGGGTGGAGGCTTTGGAATCTTGATCGACATCGGCATTGAGATGACGGAGCACATGAAAGAAGTCAATTTTTTGGAAGGAGCGGGAGAGCCACATGATTTTCTTGAGAATGTGGCATAGATTCATTTGAGTAGGCAAGGTTTTGGTGACCATAGCTTGGATTAAAATCCAGGAGTCACCTATCACCATTATTTATTTTATTTCTATCTTCCGAGCTTGGATAAGTCCTTGCCAAAGGCTTAGATCTTCTGCTATATTATTGGATTCGACTTCAATCCCCCAAGAGTAGTCTAATTCTCGTAGTTCACCAGATTTTGTGATCCTTAGTGAGAGGAGGGGGGGCTTTAAGGTTTGGAGCGAGGCTATGGATCCAATCTTTATCAGGGGAGTTGAGACAAAGGGAGTTGGTGCAAGGACAAAGGTAGGAGAGGCAGTATCCTAGTAGGGTTTTGCCTTTGGCAGAAACGATGTCAGGCGAAGCAGTCAGATTTCTGAAGATTCTAGAGTTTATTTCGAGCAAAATTTTCCAAAGGATAAATTTAGGGAGGGACATCCAACAACACTTGATTTGAGGGTTGGCCTTGAGAGGGAAAGGACAGAGGGTGGCCCAGGTTTTTAGTAGAGTGGGTATGTCAGGAGGGAGTTGGTCAGAAGGGATCCCTCCTGGCAGGGCATGCCGCCAGACTTATTTTGCAAAGGGGAAATTGAGGAGCATATGGTCAGTCGATTCTTCATGGATTTGACAGAGAGGGCATCAGATTCTAGGTTTATAGGCTTAGAGAAGCCCTAGCACTTTGACTTCATTAACTGTCTGTTAAATTATTAGTAATGGAGCACATATCGATTGAAAAATTATTATGGTAATATTAATATTAATATCAAAATTGCAGCCTAAAATACATACATACATATATATATTTAAATAAATATTGGTCGTCGCAATTGCGACACAAACCTTAATTGTTGCAGTAGTTTTGTTGTATAAACAACGAAAATATGTCGTCGCATGTGCGACGACAAATTCAATTGTTATGACAGTTGTGCTATATAAAAACGAAAAGTTGTCGTCGCCTGTGCGACGACAACTTCAGTTGTTGCGACAGTTGTGCTATATAAAAACAAAAAGTTGTCGTCGCACGTGCGATGAAAACTTCAATTGTTGTGACAATTTTGCTGTATAAAAATGAAAATTTCTTGTCACACGTGCGACGACAACTTCAATTTTTGCAACAGTTTTTCTATATAAAAACAAAAAGTTGTCGTCGCACGTGCGACGACAACTTCAATTGATGCAACAGTTTTGTTATATAAACAACGAAAAGTTGTCGTCACACACGTGATGACAACTTCAATTGATGTGACGGTTTTGCTATGTAAACAACGAAAGGTTGTCGAAAATTTGTCATTGCTAGTGCGAAAATCGATTAAATTATTGCGATAGTTTTGCTATATAAACCACGAAAGTTGTTGTCGCAATGGGCATCGTAATTGAGACGAAATGTTGGTTTCACATAGTTTGCCTATATTGTCGTATTGGCGACGATATTTCTTTTTTTGTCGCAATTACCTATGTTGTCGCTCTTGTGACGTTTGTTCAAGTTCATCGCAATTTCCACGTGACATAAAATGACGTTTCAAAGACTCCAGATTCGTCGCAATGTCAATGACATAACGTCGCAAGAGCGTCGAAACAACCATCGCAAAATGACCCAAATATGCTAGTGCTACAACAATGGCTATCAAGAGCCATTGAAGATGAGCCCTTTTTAGGCCCTCTATGGTAGACAATGCAAGATTCCAATCATTTGGGATAACGCAGTAGAAAGAATTACAATTGGGCCAGATATGCTGAAATAAATGGAACAACAAGTAGTTCAGATAAAACTTAATATGAAAATAGCTCAGGATAGACAGAACAGATATGCAGACAGAAAAAGGACTCCTGGAGAGTTCAAAGAAGGGTATTATGTTTATCTCCGAGTTAGACCCAGAAAAATCTACTTGAGAATGGGAGAATGTGCCAAGATGGCACCTCGGTATTGTGGAACCTTTGAAATTTTGGATAGAGTGGGACCTATAGCATATAGACTAGTACTCCCTCCCACAATGAAGGCACATAATATTTTCCATGTCTCTTTACTGAAGAAATATGTACATGATTCTAATCATATAATTGTTTGGTCTGTGATTAAGGTGGAACCAGAGGGAGAATTCCTTCCAGAACCAAAATGGATAACAGGCAGGAAGGAAATCCCACTCAGGAATAGAACCATTGCACAACTCAAGGTCCAGTGGAAACACTTTCGTCTATATGAAGCTACATTGGAAATGGAGGATTACATGAAACATGCATACCCATTTTTGTTTACTTCTGTACATAAAAAACACATCGACAGGTAGAACATCGAGGACGATGTTCCTTTAAGGGGGGGGGGGGATTCTAATACCCCTATTTCCCTGAGCTTGTAAAAACAACTATAACTTGCCAAAATACTATGGCGAACTGAATATGTGTGAATGTTCGATTTGATGAACCTTTTTGTTATAAAAGGTAATTTATGTATTTATGTTATTAATTAAAAATGGATAGTGCTTAATAATTGTTGAAAGGGGGGGTTTGCCCAGATAGATCATGATGCTATGAGAGAGATAGTGAGGGGAACCAGAAATGGTTGAGACGAACCCCACCAAACCAATACCTTACTGGATTTAATTGCTTAGACCCAAAACAGTCATCTGACCCAAAAATGAATTTCCAGTTAGGTTGGTAGTTGGAAAATCCCTCCTTGAGAATTAATGAGGAGATGGGGTAGAGTACCCACCTGCAAAGATTCCAGATGTGACCACGAGTTGGGGATTCATACCGACACAATCTTGTTGAGGAAGGAAAGAAAGGAAGGGAATTCGGTGGGCAGAGGACATTTACAAGAGAAGAGAGTCGAGAGACCAATCTCCAAAAAAGGGAAGAGCGCTTGTAGCTCTCGGGTTTGAAGGAGAACTGAGAAACAAGTTTGTTATGGGCGCAAGAAGTTGTTAGCAACATTTTCAGTCCAAGATAATAAAAGAGGCTGCAAAGAAGACGAGTGACTGTGAAAGTACTCGTTGTAGGCCCCCTTGATTGATACAGAGAAAACCATTTGCTAAGTTCATGTGGGAGGAGGAGAGTAACCTTCATCCCTGACTGTCAATGAGTAAGAAGAAAGAGCCTCCCTCAGAGCATCATGATCTAGCTAGGGGGTGGCCAATGGTAAATCCGCTCAGGAGTAGATGTACCTATGGTTGGGTGGAAACAAACACCCCTTTCAACAGTCTCTTCATGATTTATGGTTTCTGATAAGTATTTTCATACTCTGTGTACTGAAACAAAAATGATTGTTGAATGCCTAAATTTATGGTTAAATTTTACAGTGTTTAACAAATCATTAGAAATGCTTATTATTTTCTATGAACCCATGTTTTTTAATGGTCTCCTATTTGCCTCAGCTTAGAAGCTAGAGAATTATTGGATGTGGGTCTATAAGTGAGTCTAAGGATAATCTATGGTCTCTGCACTGGCTGGAAAGTTCCTAAGGAAATTCTTCCCAAGGAATGATTTTGTGATATAGGAGTCTGTGTAGACTTTGTTGGAACACCTCGGTCATATCGACCTCTTAACTAACCCTTCACGGGTCACTAAGTTCGAACTTTGTGACCAACGGCTCATGTCCATAGTTATAATCAAATCGTGGCTAATTTTTGAGTGTGTCCATGATTCCATATCACCAAGGTCTGGAAACCCTATGCTAGGACCAAAAGGAGCTAAGCTTTTCTGGCTTCATAACTCCAGGAATTCAGAGCTATGGGGTGTTATGGCCTTACCACTTTCAAACCTTTTGAAGAAAACGTGTTGCTATGTTTACCTACTGGGTCGATCTACATGTGGCAGTGTCCTTAACTATGACAGATGGACCTGTCCCACCATTAAACCCTGACCCACATACCAATTGTGAAGTATAACGAGCCGTAGATCCAAGGGAAATCGAGGGTCTCCCTGGCCATTGGATCTATGCTGAGGTCAGTCTGGCATTGACTGCTTTGGGAGAACATAGGTGTCATAACGCCAAAACCCTTGAATGTCAGAGCTACGAGTTAATGAGAACCATAGATATAGGGACTCTTTGGGATATTCCCTGGTCATTAGATCTATGCCAAGGTCATTCTGGCATTGACCACTCTGGGAGAAAGGGGGTGGTAAGCGATCGAAACACCCAAACATCGAATTCACGAAGTGATAAGAGCCGTAGCTCTGAAGATGTTTCAGGATCTCCCACAACTGTTAGATCTAGACCATGGTTGTCTCATCGTTGACCACTCTGGGAAGAAAAGAGGAAGTCACATAGCGGATCCCATAAACGTCGAAGTTACGAAGTAACGGAGGCCATAGATCAATGGATCTACGTGGACACATATCGACTGTGAGATCTAAGCGCTTCGGAAGGATGTCATTTTGGAGTGACATGGCATGATGGTGTCACCCAGGGTGATGTAGACCCACATTTGACGTGCCACGTGCCACCTTGATTTGTACTTTTCGCAGACTCTATGTGCCTATTAGAACATGACACATGTCACCCACTGACAGGACCACGTGTCATATCTACTTTGTCACGTGTCACCCCCTGGTTCATATTCTCTTGGTGCATTTGGAAGATGGAGTACTCGGGGCCCACTAGTCCTTACCTCTACGTTTAATATGCCACCATGTGTAAGGATGGACCCTTCAGGGGTTCGAGAATTGAAAACTCTGGAGGTTTGGGGAGTAGTGTCGCATATAATCCCAAAGAACCGAAGGCCAGAGCCACGTGGCGAGATTTAGGGCTCCTTCGAGAGTTTAATATTTTGGGACTCCGGAAGATTTACGCGGAGGAAGGAAAAGGGGAATTCAGTGCCGAATAGTCGAATGTTGAATTCCCATTTTTCCCAGGTGTTAAATGAGGATCAAGACTCGTCGTTGGATTGGACAGTGGATGGAATTCCACCGTGGATGTAGGAACACTAGGGAATATTCGGGACTTCATGGAACTTAGGGATGGTATGAATGATATGAACCCACATGGGCGCCATGTGGCCCTTGACTAATAATGATTGAAGAGATTTGGGAGGCCCTAAATTGAAATCAAAAGTCTAGATTTGATCCTAGTGGAATTCGTTCGAAATCTATGGTTGAGTAGAAGAGGACGGAGGCCTCGGAAAGAGGATTTTAGATGATTAAGGAAAAAAAAATTATGATGCCCCATCCTAGAAAATAGTACTTAGGGGTCGGGTGTGTTACACGAACAAAACCATAGCATTCAAGAGAACCCATTCATCGTTCTTTGCTAGTTACAATTTTATCTACTAACCCTACCTTTTGAGTGTACACCCCAAAACATGGTTCTTCTTGTCTAAACACTCATACGCACAAAACCTAGCACCAGGGTGTCCAAGGAACATTTGTATATTGTCTAGTCATTCCACTTTTCATCCCTTGGTTGGTTATGTTACTCATACTCCAACATTCACTTTCTCGTGGTCCAGACCTTTCCTTGAGTGTCCACCAAAATTGCCAATAGATATCCTATATTTCCACATACCTCACTATCGAATTGGACGTTGAATCCTATGTGAGATAGTATGGTAATTCCTTTTCACAACAGATTCGGTCATACTGAGCATAACTGACATGGTGTGGCAGTTGTTAAAAACCATATATGGGTGGAAAAATCTATGTATGCCATGAAGAAAATATATTTCTAGATAAATATTGTGTACTAGAGGGGACTTTAGGGTTTTTCATTAAATGGTTGATATCAAAGGTGAGAGAATGTCAAGCAATGGGAAATTAGGTTGTCTTAG
The DNA here is from genome assembly GCA_010110895.2 of Picea sitchensis. Taxonomy (NCBI): domain Eukaryota; kingdom Viridiplantae; phylum Streptophyta; class Pinopsida; order Pinales; family Pinaceae; genus Picea; species Picea sitchensis. Next base: position 41,535 of record SNQJ01S0056745.1, on the reverse strand, counting down.
TGTATGAGACTAATGTCTCTTAATAGGCTATCATTTCTTGTTTTACAAACCAAAATAATGAGCCAGTTAATCAATCTAGAAACTAGAGACTAGTTACAGTCAGAAATGTATTAAGCACTAAAATAAAAACTTAGAGACCTCTAAGGCATATTGAGAAGTAAACTATACTAAGATCTTAGCGACAAAGTGTTGCAAAGATTTTATTTTATTGTCTCGATGGTCATTTCCATGCTAGCTATTCGATGTGTGCAGGCTACATTGAATGAAAGCCTTTCTCATCATGAAAAGAAAAAAGTTCCTTGTATGGAACATAGGCTTGATAGCCTCTACAAGAAAGGGAACATGGTGTAAGCCAAAGATAGAGTTGATATATAGATAAGAACTTTAATTCCAAGCAATCAAACAACATATAGCTTGGAACAATATACATATGTAAATGTTATAAAATTATACAAAAATATTTAAATAATATGGATGTTTTTAATATTACTTATCACACAAGTTCTAAGTTTGTAATACATTTTAATTTTACAAATTATCACAACATCCCTTTACATCATTAAAGAATTATACAAAAATATTTAAATGATATGAATGTTTTAATATTACTTATCACACAAGTTCTAAGTTTGTAATACATTTTAATTTTACAAATTATCACAACATCCCTTTACAACATTAAAGAAATTGCTAATTCTTTTTATGTATGTGACTTACTTTCCATTTATTTGAAAATTGTTTCCTTATAGGCATAATATAAGTGTTCATTTTCTATGTTTTAAAACATTTTAAAATTATCACAACATCCCTTTACAACATTAAAGAAATTGCTATTTTTTATTTATTTATGTTACTTACTTTCCATTTATTTGAAAATTGTTTCCTTATAGGCATAATATAAGTGTTCATTTTCTATGTTTTAAAAGATTTTTAACATAAATGGTGGTTGCTTGTTTAANACATTAAAGAAATTGCTATTTTTTATTTATTTATGTTACTTACTTTCCATTTATTTGAAAATTGTTTCCTTATAGGCATAATATAAGTGTTCATTTTCTATGTTTTAAAAGATTTTTAACATAAATGGTGGTTGCTTGTTTAATGGGAAAATTAAACAAACTTTGTAAATTGTAATCATTATTCTAAATGTTTGATTGAGTTTATGATATACAAGTGAAGATAAATAGAATAGAATAGAATAGACTAATTTTATTTACATACAACATTTATTAGATTAAGAATTATAAAATTTTACAATTACAATTTTTTATGTCCTTTATCTTAAAGATGTCTCAACTTACAGTGTACTCATATTTTGGTGGTATTTTATAACATCATGAATACAATTGCATATTTTTTTTGTTGGAAAACTCAACACACTATGTAAGTTACTCAAATCTTTATGTTGAATTATGTGTCTTTCTCCTCAATTTTTCTTTATTTGCAAAATAAGTATGGATATTCTTTTTTGTGTATATTTCTCCATCTCTTAGAGATTTTCTCTTCTCTTGGAGTATTGTTATTTAGTGTANTTACTCAAATCTTTATGTTGAATTATGTGTCTTTCTCCTCAATTTTTCTTTATTTGCAAAATAAGTATGGATATTCTTTTTTGTGTATATTTCTCCATCTCTTAGAGATTTTCTCTTCTCTTGGAGTATTGTTATTTAGTGTAAGTAACCATCTAATGAATTTCATGTTGATATATTCCCTTACCACTACTTCTCTATTACCCTCTTTTGTAGTAGTATAAATCTTCTTCTTCAATTCTCCTTTTTTAATCCATTTTTTAATATCATTTGTAAAATCACAAAAATTGTATACAATATAGTGCAACATTAACACATTCACCTATGAATTGCAGGGATCACTTAAATACATCATATAACATGCCATTGTATTACGAAACCATAGGACTTCACACTAATTCCCATGATGACTATCTTACCCATATTTTACTTGTACATAATACAATAAATAAATTCTCTACATAAGCATATATTTTTTTAAATATTGATTAACATAGATCCATGTGAAATCCAATTATTTTAAATTCCTCTTTTTTCAATAATTAAAGTTACACGCTAGAGGGACACATACTAAAAAAAATGTTATTGCTTGGATTAAGAAGGAAGCCATATCTTTCACCAAAGTCTCTTATTATCGCATCAAAAGAGACTTAAACGAAGAAGTTGGTCAATGGGCTAAACAAGCCATTGATTTAAGTCTCGTTACCTTGTTATAAATGGGGGTTATGAATCCATGCCTATCCCCCAAGTTTTTCATTAAGTGGTTAATTCAATTTATTTACAAATTAGCCAAACATTTACAATGCATCGTAGTGGCATTGGCATGGGTGAATTGAGGACAGATTTCACTCCTTGGAACATGTGGAAGGTATTCTTAATCCTGGTAATTGAATTCTTGGTTTGTCCTTGGTACATGCTCTATGGGATAATGGCTTAGTCGAGGTCTAGATATGAGTGAAATTTTGACTCGTCTATAGGTTCTCATGGCCATTTTGTGAGTGATTAACTCAATCTCGAGAAAATTTTCGGCCTCTACTTTTTGAATTGGAATGTTTGTATTTTAACAATGGCCAAATGGCCAAGTTTGTAGATAGGGTGTTGGGGAAATCCCAGCCTATTTCTTTCAAAATTTTATTCTCTAACCATTACGCTTGTCTCTGCATGGGTGCTCTGTGTATTATTTTCCTCTTTTGTTCATTCCCTTTGAATAATTTTAGGGAGGAGTGGGTATCGTTTGAAGTCATGAATTTGTGTATTGGTTTTTGTGTTTCAATTTGGCAAGTGTGCAAGTTGATGGTGGTTTAGTTTGGAAGTTGGGCATTGGGGAAATCTTGGTCTTTGTTTAGAAATATTAGTTTTGGTTATTGGGCTTGTTTTGGTCACGATATTTTCCTTTCCAACCCTTATCTTGGTTCAGGTCCTAAAAAAAACTTCAATGACAATTTGGTGAATGCCAAGGTTTGGAATTGGAGTGAAGGTTGGAAGAAAATTGTTACAGAGGAGACGATTCTAGACCCTGGTTACAAGGATGGAATTTACTTATCTTCCTTGGTTTATAGATTAATGACTCTATTTCTTAGAGGAAGTGCTTCCCATGTTGATATTCTAGGATCTGAATTCTGAGATCACATAAGTTCTAGTATCCTTGTTTGTTTCTCTTTGAATATAAATTCTAGTGTTATTTTATCCTTTTTTCATCAACTTCACTATGTTGGTTTGTCCAACATGGAGAATTAGGACATGTAGTAGTTTCGAATATTTATGAGAAGACATGAGGACCTCATTCAATCCATCATAAGAACATTGTTTTTGGTGTCCTCAAAATTCATTGAAAATGAGAATCTATTCATTATCTAGCAAGTAAACACTATAAATCTCTCTGTCCAATAGAGGAAAAGAATTGACATCATTGATGCAGAGTGTGCAACATGCTTCGTAATCTGACACTTAATCTTCACAAGGAAACTTTATCAATGGCATCAAACAATAGGGATTCATAATTTAGCCCCAAGTTGAGCTTAAAGAGGAAGAGATAGTCCACGAGTTGAGAGACCTGATGGAAATCAAGAAGCAGAGCTTTCTTCAAATTGATGAAAATAGATAGGAATAAGTAGACAATATTCATGTTTATGGTCAACTTCATGTATTTATGTATTATGTGTCTATTAGGTATTTTTTATGAAACAAGCCACATACAAACCAACCTGGGATATTTACTTCTTAATTTGTTGTAAGCTTCTTATTGTAACTTTTTCAAATAGATATTTAAGTTTGAATATATATTTCAGGATATTTAAAATTTTAACTCTCTCTCTCTCTCTCTCTCTCTCTCTATATATATATATATATATTATCATAAACAATTCAACACTTATTCATACTTTGGTTAAAACAATTTTTTTATTTTTATATAATATTTTATGTTATGTTAACATGATGATGATGATTAACGTCCATTGATACCAAATTGGTCTATCGGACCTTAAGAAGGTAAATTATTGCAATTCTTTAGAATTTTATTTCTATGCTTGAAAAACATTAAGAGAAGTTTCCCAAGATCACCATAGTTTTGTTGAGTTAAAATATTAGGAAGGTGTTCATGTCTAGATCTGTTATAGTCCAAACAACAACCTCATGAGGATATAAATACCCCCTTGCATTTTTTAGAGGTGGTACTCCTCTGTAATTTCTTAAAGATAAATATTGAATATCTTGGAACTAACATGAAAATGAGAGAGTGCTTAATAACAAACTCCAGATATTTATCACTCAATAAAAATGTAAAAACATTGTTGATTGAAAATAATATTCATACACCAAAGAATTCATGAGAAGAGGACCAGGAATATTCACTCATAAAAATACAATATTTTCAAAAGTATTATACATGAATAAATACAGGAAAAATAAAAAGATTCTCACATCCATCACAATATTCATAATTTTTTTATCACATTCAAGGAAAAAAAGACAAAGGCCCACTAATGAGAGAATTTAAAAGAGTCTTTTCATTAAAAACATGATAGAATATGGTAGGAAAACTTTAAATATCTTATGCTCAAAACTTAGAGTTCAAAGATATCATTAAAGTTCATCCCCAAAATAGTTCTCTGAGATGTTTTCAAAAAATAAATATAGTCCTTGATAGTCTTAAAAATAAATTCATTCATCCAAAATTTGACTGGTATTGGGATCCCGTGGACCATAAAATGAAAGAACGAAAAAGGTTTGGACCTAAAAATAAGACACAAAAAAGCGATCAAATTTCAGTTATGTTTTTATTGGGAGCGATAACACACAACTGGATGACTTCTGAAAGGGAAGGGAAAAGAATTGAGAAGGATGTGATCAGTTTTACTCACTGTGATGGTGTTATCTCTTTGTCTATTTTCCTACCAGTGTTCGTTTTTTATTCTCCTGAGTTGCGGTTCTTGGACCGGTTGTAACTGCCACTTCTTGATTTTCTTCAGCTATTTTGATTAAATCTTTCTTAACCTATTTTCAACATAATCCCTCACGGGAGTGACAATTTCCTCGTGTCTCACTCTTATATAAAACAATGAATCTTATATGTCTCGTTAGTCAATTGAAACTTTATGTAATATATCTTCTATATCCTCATTCTTGTTTACATAATTGTCTAACCAACTTTCTACCTCAAATTCCAAGTATTTTGTTAAACCATTGAACCTTTTTGTTGATGCAGATTTTAATGATTCCAATTTTTCCTCAGACTGTTCCCTAGTCATAAACAAAGAATTTAAAATGATTTTTGTGTCATCAACTTCTCCTGTAGTTCCATCCAAGTCCAAATCAATTAATTTTAAATAACATTCACCCCTTTTGACACCTAAAGTATCAAGATCATTCAATATTTATTTTAAGCATTTAATTATTTTAATCCAACAAGTCTTTAATTGTTTAATGCGAGTCAGGGAGGGTAAGTCTTCTTCCTTTCTTTTATGCTCAGTCATATTTTAAATTTTAATCACAAAAGTAGTGATTTCCTCTTTATAAAACCCTTCATTGTTTTCTAGATCAACTTCGAGGTACTGTTTCAAAGTTGTCATTTTCAATGACAAAGCAATAAAATTGTTTTTTAACTCCCATGTCTCAAGAATTAGAGACATTTTGTTCCGAATATTCTTTCCAATATATTGTCTGACAATAACAAGTAACATTTATGTTCCTTTCATTTTCGAACTAGACTTTGGTGTGCCATCTAAAGTCTTCCATGACTTCATAGTGGTGATTGGACTTGCAAATATTGGAGGTGGAATCAATGCAACTTCCAATTCTTTGATTCTTTCTTTCAAATTGGTGTTTTTTGTTTTCCTGTAACCTTGTGGATGCGAGCAATTATGGAAGGTGGTACACCATTGAGATATAACGCCGAGTTGGATTTTCCTTGAATCCTTTTAGTTTTTTTAAGGAGTCTTTCAAAAATTATTTTTTTAGTATTTGTATCGAACAAAGCATTATGTACTATGAAAGATTCCTCTTCTGAAAAGTCTTGTTCTTGAGTTTCCAGTTCAGCTGCAACTTCCCTTCTTTCTTTAAGTCTCTTCTCATCGTTAGGAAATTCTATATTTTCAATATCAACATCCAGATCCATGTCTTCAAGGACAACCTCATCTTCAGGTGGGAGATCCTCTATCTCTTTCTGACTGCTTTTTCTTTTTCTTTTAACCTGAAGCTTATTGGATCACTCCAACTTTCCCTTAGGAGGGTTTTGGTCACCACCATAATCATAATTATTGGCCAACCAATTCCTTTTCTCTTGTGCCACTGACTGAAAATTTTTCTTTTGTGAACTGCTTATTTGTGAAACATTGGGAGAATGATTATTTTCTTCATTAACCACTCTCCCCCTTTGTTTATGCTAACCTGTAGTACTAATGACAGTCTCAATATCCTCTGGTTTCTTTTCAACAATTATTGCTTGTAGGTCTTGATTATCACCCTCCTCTTCTCCAAATAAAATTTTATTAACAAGTGAAATACTAAAACCAACATATGTCATATGGTCCATGAAAAAGTGTTTGGGTTTGAACCCCATAATTTTGTTTGCGAACTTTAAACTATATTGGTCAAGATGTACTGCAAATTTATCAATTTTTGAAATACCTCTCAACTGAATTTCCCAAATTTTCCATGGTAAAGGAATGGATTGTTTCTTTATTTTATCATGAAACAAATGCACCCAAAATGTGTATTGTCTGGAAACCTCTATAAAAAACATTTTATCACGAACATAGTACATGACATAAAGAGGCTTTTCAGGAGAACAATAGATTCTAACAACACTATAGTGTTCCATACTTTCAATGCTCCCATTTTTGTCTAGGAAATTTGATGCTTCCAAGGATAGTCTAGTGATCTAGGTGGATATCGGTGGCCACCCACCTTTTCCAACTGGCTCAAAATAGTTTTCTGACAATTTTGGTAATTTACTATTTTTAGTAGTTGTTCACTTCCAAAGCCGTTTTGAGGCCCTAAATGATGTTTTTTGGGGAAAACATGGATAAATATCTAATTTCCTTCCATATTTCCTCCATAATGAATCTCCTCGAAAATACCTTTCCAACGGGCTATCATATGCCTAAAATGGAGATCGTATACAAAAGCTACGACCCCGGGAAGTTGATGTACTAAATTACCCAAACGGGGCCCATATGACTTTTGGCGCTTAATCTCCTAGGGTTAGGTTTTTTTATTTCTATGGTTTTTGGAATTCTTGTTTATTGTAAAAAGGCCTTCAGAGCCTCATTTTAATCATCTTCTTGCGAATGAGCGCAGTCGTCACATCTCTTCTCAGAGATAAGCCACCACCATTCCAACAAGATTGTTTCCGCTGCATTTTACAGTTTCATCTTATTTCCTTATTGAATAGAAAACTAGTTTTGTTGTATCTCTGTTATTTTGTGTTAATCACTTGTTAATAATCTCTAGTCATTACATTCCACTCATAAAAATCGAGATCAGTGGTATCAGATCGATCTGCTCCTTGTCGTCTTAATGCATGTCCCCAACGAGGTCGGAGTACAAAGAGTTGGGTCTCGAGCTTGTTTCTCTTGAGGAGAAAATAACTCGCACGCCCAAGCGACCTCTCATGGAAGGAGAAAATAAAGATAACGGGACAGTAGATCCTTTCAAACTGTTTATTGAGGAATCCCTCACGCAACAAAGGAACGAGATGATGCATAGTTTCGCGCAAATCCTTCAGCGGCTACCAACAGGCGATGCATCTTCTTCGAGTGGAGGCACCGCCACCTTCAAGGTACAGACAAAATTCGATATTCCTATATTTTAAGGTCAGATAGATGCAGATATTGTAGACAAGTGGTTGAATCTACTAGAAGAGTATTTTTCTGTCTATAACTTTTTGAATAGAGAAAAGATTACTTTTGCGCTCCTCAAAGTCGTTCTCCATGTCAAAGATTGGTGGGAAACTTTTTGTGAGAAAAAGGAAATAGAGGAACCCTCATTATTTACAGTCACGACCACCTAGGAATCCTTCAGGGATGCTATTCAGGAACAATACTACCCTGTCATAGGTTATGACGACTTTTATACCAAATGGACCACACTACGGCAAGAAAGAGACTAAGCAGTGCCAGATTTCACAAAAATATTTCATACCTTGCACACCAAGATGGGTATCAAAGATTCAGAGCGACATCTTATGCTCAAGTATCGTGGTGCTCTACATAGATACATCCAGACCTAAATGAAATTTCTGGACATCTCATCCTTGGGCGTGGCCTACCGATATGCTGTCAAAATCAAGAAAAATCTCAAACAAAAGACGTGGAAATTTGGGCCTGGGAACCCCTCACAACAAAATCTAGGAAAGGGCGGCCCCAACCCATAGAAAAAAGGATAGAGAAAATATGGGAAGTATCAGGACAACCAGTCCAAGCCACAAGCAAAGAAGGACACCAAAAATACAAAGAAAGATACCGGGAAGTGGTGCGACTTCCATAAAATCCCTTGGCATAACACTGTTGACTACCTCTCAAAGCAGTCGTTGGTGACCAAAGTGAAAGCCTCTGAATCAGATGTGGGTTCTGACTCTGAGCTAGAACCATAAAGGGGAAGACGAATCATTTTTTATATTTTAAACTTGTACAATATCTACTTCAAACAGATATTCAGTAAAGGAACATAAAAGATACAATGGCAAATACAAACATTACAGAGAGATTTTTCCCCTGGAAACCCAAACTAAGAAAACCAACATATTCTATATTATTCATCATGTTACAATGCTTACAATAAAAAATACATATAGGAGCCAACGACATCCAAAACCCTAAACCAATGACCTGGATTAGTCCAAATCCCTAATTCCTTAACCAGAAATAGAAAACCATCGGCAAAGAAACCATGTGTCGAAAAACCACCTAAAAATCATGTGGTCCCGAGGGTTACAGGGGGTTACAGGGATACATAGTCAGCAATCCAGAGCAGCAATGTCCATGGATCCTCTACACCAAGAGAACTTCTCAGTGCTCACAGATTTTTTTAATGAGTCTGCAACATTCTTCAAAGTGTCCACCTTCATCGGTGATACTTTCTTTTCTTCAATCATGTCTCTCACAAAGTGATATTGAACATTAATGTGCTTTGTCTTTGAATGATAAGTAGGGTTCTTCGCCAGAAAAATTGCACTCTGACTATCACACTCTATCCTTAAAGCTCATTGTATCAACCCAATACCTGAACACAATCTTTGTAACCATATTTCTTCCTTACTTGCATGAGTGGATGCCATGTATTCAGCTCCTGTAGTTGAAAGTTCCATTACAGCCTGTCTTTTGCTCATCGAAATTATTGCTCCTCCAAACAGGTTAAACACATACCTGCTTGTAGATATCGTATGATCCAAATCCCCAGCCCACTTTGCATCCACAAATCCATGTATATCCAACACTCTATCCAATCTCGGTCTTCCTTCATAGCACAATCCATAGCTAGCAGTTCCACGCAAATACCTGAAAACCCTTTTTACTACTGTCCAATGCTCCTTCCCTGGTTTTGACATATACCTGCTCAAAACTCCCACTGCATGTGCAATGTTTGGTCTATTAAAGAAAATTGCATACATCAAACTGCCAACTTCACTCGCATATGGAACATGAGACATGTCCTCCTCTTCTTCATGTGTCTTGGGACACTAATTCGTGGATAAACTTACACAAACAAGAATAGGAACCTTGATCGGTTTACATTCCTGCATATTAAACCTCTGCAATATTGTCTCGACATATTTTCTCTGATTTAACCAGAGTTTCCTCCTTTTCCGATCTCTTTTAATTTCCATGCCCAAAATGAAATTTGAAGCACCGAGATCCTTCATGTCCAATTTAGAGGACAATTGAGTTTTCACATCCTGGATAATCTCCTTGTTGTTTCCTATCAACAACATGTCATCCACATATAAGACCAAATAAATCAAATGATCACTAATTAATTTAAAATACACACAGTGATCTTCTTTGCTTCTTGTGAAGCCAAGTCCCAGCATATAAGTATCAAATTTTTGATACCACATTCTTGGTAATTGTTTTAAACCATACAAGGACTTTTTCATCTTTCATACCAGCTCCTTCTTTCCCTTCACAACATAACCTTCTGGTTGCTTCATATAGATTTCTTCTTCCAGATCCCCATGTAGGAATGTTGTCTTCACATCCATTTGTTCTATTTCAAAATCAAATGCAACAACAACANTCTTTCCCTTCACAACATAACCTTCTGGTTGCTTCATATAGATTTCTTCTTCCAGATCCCCATGTAGGAATGTTGTCTTCACATCCATTTGTTCTATTTCAAAATCAAATGCAACAACAACAGATAACATAAATCTTATGGAGGTTAACTTGGAAATAGGAGAAAAAATCTCACCAAAATCAATTCCCTCGACCTGGGAATAACCCTTTGCTACTAACCGAGCTTTGTATTTCTCCAATTTTCCTTCTGCATTCAACTTCTTTTTAAATACCCATTTGTTTCCAAAGGGATTTCTTCTAGTTGGAAACTCCACTAGATCCCAAGCCTCATTCTTATCCAAATATGCCATTTCTTCGTCCATGGCCCTTTTCCAGAGATTATCATCCTCTGAATCCACTGCCTCCCTGACAGTTCTAGGATCATCATCAGTAATAGACAAAGAAAAATTTGAACGAAAATCAGATGGACTATACCTTTCTGGTAGCCTTCTTTCTCTATCCGATCTCCTCAATATTGGATTATGAAGATATTATTCTTTTGATTCATGTTCTTCTGTAGAGTCTGATTCATAATCCTTTAAATCAAACTCTATATTCTATGGTTCTTCCTTACTTGGTAGGGCTTCCTGTTTAACAACATCCTTCATTTCTATAAATACCACATCTTGTCTATACACTACCTTCTTAGTTTCTGGGTTCCAAAGCTTATAACCTTTTAGACCATCTTTATATCCAATAAAGATACACTTTTCAGCCTTCTTATCTAGCTTACTCTTATTTTCCTTTGGAACATGAACATATGCATCACAGCCAAATACCTTGAGATGTGTGAGAGAAGGTTCCTTACTAGTCCATACCTCTTGTGGAGTCTTGTCATCCAACGCTGATGAGGGTGACCTGTTGACCAGGCAACATGCAGTATCCACTACCTCTGCCCAGAATTCTTGCCCTAACCTGGCACCACTGAGCATGCACCTTGTTTTTTCCATCAATGTCTTGTTCATCCTTTATGCAACTCCATTTTGTTGAGGTGTATATGGAGTATTTTTTTTCCTTGCTATACCACACTTCTTACATAATTCTTCATATTCATTTCCGCAGAACTCTCTATCATTATCTGTCCTCAACACCTTAATTCTTTTCTCTGTTTGATTCTCAACAAGAGACTTAAACTCTTTAAAACTTTCAAAGACTTCATATTTCTTCCTGAGGAAATATATCCAAGTCTTCCTCGAGAAGTCATCTATAAATGAGACATAGTACACAGATTTTCCCAATGATGGGACCGACACAGGTCCAAAAACATCACTGTGAACTAGTTTTAAAATTCCTTCTACCCTCGTTGCACCAAATGGGAATCTTACCTGATTATGCTTCCCATATCGAAAATGTTCACAGAAATCAAAATCCAGAGAGCAGTTAGACATACCTTCAACCATACCTTTACCATGCAGTAGTCGAAGACCCTTCTCTCTGATATGCCCTAGTCTTTGATGCCACATTATAACCTTTTCTCCAAAGATTGTAGGAGTTCTTTCTTCTTCAAATCCAATATCATGAACAATGGAACTATTACACCCATCACTAATAGTGCTTCATTGCATATTATACAGAGTTCCAAACTGAACTCCCCTCAGCAACACCATTGCTCCTCGAACCATCCTGCAGGTTTCCTTTTCAAATATTTTTTTTACCCCTGCATCGTCCATTTTGCTTACAAAAATCAAATTTCTGGACAAACTTGGGATGTGCAAAACACCAGGCAGTGTTCTAATCCTTCCATCTATGAGCCTCAACTTGACCCTTCCTCTTCCTATGATTTTGGTTATCGAATCATTACCTAAAACAAATTACCTTCATCATACCTTTTATATTCGCAGAAACACTCCCTATGGGGAGTCATATGAAAGGATGCACCAGATTCAACCAACCATGCCTCATGATTTGCATGTGTTATTGAAGAGGCCAAGTACACATCCCCTCCTTCTTCCTTGGAAGTCTTTTCTTCTATAGAAGAAGATTCTTCAGATCCCTTCTTTTTCTCAACTTTGGATCTACACTGCTTCTTGTAGTTCCCTTCTTTTCCACACCTCCAACATACCCTTACAAACTTTCCAGGAGATTTAGATCTCCCACTTGAGAAATTAGATCTATTTCTTTCCTAGGAACGTCATCTTGCAAATAATGCATATGTGTTATGTCCTTCCATATTATTTCATCTCATCTCCTCCGACAACAAGGATGAGACCACTTCTTCAAACTTCAAAGAAGTTGTATTACTACCTATGGCCACAACCAGACTATCCCATGAGTCTGGTAAAGAACACAACAAACTGATACATTTATCTTCATCTGAAATTTTAATCTCAATGAATACTAACTAACTTACCACAGTATTAAAGGCGTTCAAATGCTCTGCCACCGAGTCTCCATCTCTCATCCTCAATTTATACAACTTCTTTCTTAGGAATAGTTTATTTACTAGGGACTTAGACTGATACAAATTCCCCAACTTTTCCCATAAATCCTTGGTTGTAGCTTCCTCTGACACATTCAGTAATACAGAATCAGAGAGACACAATCTGATTGTGCTCTTTGCCTTCCGATCCATATTTTTCTAGTCATCTGCAAAAGTTCCTGTAGGTGCAGTACCTGGATCTACCGCGATCCATTGATCTCTATCCACCAAACAATCTTCCATATTGAGCTTCCACGGCTCAAAGCTTTTCCCATTAAAGTTTTTGATCTCCATCTTCGAATTTCTTGCCATTTATTTTCACCTGAAAAACTATACCGCAAATCTCCCACTATAACAAGGCTTATCACAGTCCTGAGCCAAACCCTTGACCACAAAGGCATCCCCCTGAAGCCAATAAAGCTTTGATACCAAATGTAAATTCTAACCTTGTACAATGTCTACTGTAAACAAATATTTAGAAAAGAACAAAAAAGATACAATGGCAAATACAAACATTACACAGAGATTTTTCCCCTGGAAACCCAAACTGGAAAAACTAACATATATTATATTCATTCATTGTGTTACATTGTTTACAATACAATATACATATAGGCCAACAGCATCCAAAACCCTAACCCAATGACTTGGATTAGTCCAAAACCGTAATTCCTTAACCAGAAATAGAAAACCATCGGCAAAAACCATGTACCTAAAAAACCACCTAAATACATGACACGTTTCCCAAGGTAGGTGTCACGTTTCCCGAGGCAGAATTTTTTTTTCTACCTCGAGAAACATGTCATGTATTTAGGTGGTTTTTTCGGCACATGGTTTTTTCCAATGGTTTTCTATTTCCGGTTAAGGAATTAAGGTTTTGGACTAATCCAGGTCATTGGGTTAGGGTTTTGGATGTTGTTGGCTCCTATATGTATATTGTATTGTAAACAATGTAACACAATGAATGAATATAATATATGTTGGTTTTCCCGGTTTGGGTTTCCAGGGGAAAAATATTTGTGTAATGTTTGTATTTGCAATTGTATCTTTTCTGTTCTTTTCTGAATATCTATTTATAGTATACATTATACAAGGTTATAATTTACAAAGATCTTGCCAAGATGACTCTGACCTGACAAAGACCTAAAAGACCTTGCTGAAATACACCTTTGATATGTTGCCTCTATTATTGATATACAACATTGATATGTTGCTTTGGTATGCTGACTCTTTATCACTGATATGTTCCTATATTGCTTCTCCCTTAACCTGCATATCAAAACTATGTTGAAGAGAGGGGTCAACCTCTACTTATATAGGTTGGGGAGGAGAAGAGGAGAGGCTTAAAATAGTAACTTGTTTGCATGCTTTAATCATAACTCAACTTCATACTTTAGTTCGAACTAGACTTGAGACTAGTACACTTTAGTTCGAAAATAGAACTAGACTTGAGACTTCAGTTACAACTCAACATTACACTTTAGTTCGAAAATAGAAATAGACTTAAGAATTCAGTTGCAACTCAACATTACACTTTAGTTCTAAAATAGAACTAGACTTAAGACTTCAGTT
>SNQJ01S0056745.1:4506-25698 GCA_010110895.2 Picea sitchensis | reverse complement strand
CATAATACAAACAACCATTGAGTGAGGGAGATGACATGGGACCACATACATCATAATGAACCAGATCTAAGATGCCCCGAGCTCTTTTGTCACTACTAGGAAATGCTTTCTTTATATTTTTACCTAGCATGCATCCCTTACAAATTTAATTTTTACTAAGAGAAATAGAGGGCATGCCACATACCATGTTAGCTTTTTGGATGTCTAGGGTTAGGTTTTTGGATGTCTAGGGTTTTCTGACTACTTGTTGATGCTAAAAAGGCCCGTAGGCCTCATTTTAATGTGCTCAGGAGAATGTGTGTAGCCGCCACATCTCTTCTCAGAAATTAGCTACCGCCATTCGAGCAAGATTGTTTCATTTTTCATTTGACAGTTTTAGCATATTTATTTATTAAATAGAAGTTAAGTTTCATTGTATCTTTGTTATTTTTCTTTGTATATCTATGTTAATGTTATTGATATGTGTTTCATTTCGTTCCACTCATAAATATGGATCACTTGATTCACCAACAAGAATCCCCTACGTAAATGAATATTATTCTTTACAATTTTTGTTCTCAGTGCAATGAGGAGTGAAAAAGTTATCATCTTCCAATCATCAGTAGACTCTTTTTTAGATATGGTTTCAAGACTTGGTTTGCAATATCATGGCCTATTTCTAGTAGACTCAAGTGCACTATATGATTTAGGTTGATGCTAACATAATAATAATAATAATAATCTATTTTTGAGGTCACGACCAAGACAGACATCAAATTGGTGTATGAGACCCCCTCCACCCAACGATTTGACTGGTAAAGTATACGAAGGTATACATACCCTACCCCCCTATGGATTTGAACTTGTGACCTCTTAGGAGGAAACACATGTTCTTAACCATTATATCAACAACACATCCAGTCAAAACAAACCATATACAAGAAATATATTGTAATTTGTTTTCCAAGGTGGATCATTGTAGGTTAATGAGGCCAACACTCATCTTGAAGATACTTCGTGTGTAGAAATTTTAGTATTATCAGTTTTCTATAGGAAAATGCTAGATACATTTAATACTCCACTTCTTTATATTCAATCATGTAGTTTGATCAATTCATGACATGATGTAACCCTTCATCCATATAGCTACAACATGAGAGACATGGCCCCGTGATACTCTCCACACTCTCCATTCTCAATTTCATTAATCCTTACATAAAAAAAATACCCCCTTCAAACAACTTTTTTTATGCTATCATGGTTTTCATTGTCACAAATGTTGAATCACATAAATTGGAATGTTGAATTTCCCAAAAGTGGGACTTTGAATATGTAAGAACCTTTTAATCTATATGTGCAAAGGATAATTAATTAAGAATATGTTGCTTCAAATAACATGAAAAGGGAGATGTGATCTCTTAAAATGAATACATAATTGAATTATGTTGCCAAGTTAATAGTGAATGGCACATATGGATAAACTTATATTTTTCCTCCAACAAGACCTACGATCCCCACATCATATTTTTCTTTCAAGAAGGAATTATTTGAATCGCCAAACAAATGCTCAAGAATAAAATGATTTGTCTTTTCGCTTTTAGAGCATGGAGCTAACACGAATGCCAAGAATGAAGGTGGTAGACCATATTTGAAGATAATTTCTGTAAAGAGACAAATTACATAATGATGCATCGAGGAGCTGAACAAGAACAATTTAGACCAAGACTTAAGGAATTGGCACTCTAATTATACAAGGAATGGGCCAACGAACAATAGAGGGTCAATTTGGCTATGGAATTCTCCCATTGACTTTACCCACCAACGAATTAAGAGAACGGTTGAAATGTTACATATAGGTCATTGGAGGTGTGCATGACATATACGAAGGTACACACTATATGTGTGAATGCTCAACAATTTGAGGAGAACTATAGCACTGGATATGATGGGTAGAAATAACAACTAAGGAGTAACAAATCTAATTCTTGGTCCATTAATCTCATTGGCCAATTGAATCTATGGTTGAGTCTCTTAATTATTGCAATTACTAAATTGTTTGACAAGGATTGTGTTCAACATGAATTCACCATCACAAAAAGAATTAAATTCATATTGGATTATAACGTATGGTCAATAAAATGTTAAACATCACCCAAAGAACAATTACACAAGAGAAATTATTCTGTCAATTGACCCAAAGGTCATAGATCATACCAAGGTCACAATAATAAATGAATAAGGGAATCAATGGGTGCCAATGGATTGTTGTGTGTGGGTACCATAATATCTCAATGACATGAGGGGAGACTCACTTGATGAGAGAAGGATACACTTCTAGGGTTGTTGGGAATTTTGGTGTGACAAAGACAGTGGAAAATCAGTAGCGATATGTGTGTTGGCCAAAGATGCAGGAGAAGGTGGTGAAGTTTTTGAGAGGTTGTGTTATTTGCATCACTATAAAGCCAAGCAACCAAAAACTTGGCTTGTGCATGCCATTTCCAGTTCCAAGCAGACCTTGGAAGAACATCTCCATGGATTGTGTTGGAGGTCTATCTATGACTTGTAGAGGCCATGATTACTTGTTCATTGTGGTATGCCACTTCAAAAAAATGTGTGTGCTCATTCCTTGTAAGAAAAAAATATCTCAATGAGAGGCAAATGAATTATTATTTAGCCATGTATGGGTACACATCGGATTGCCAACCTCCATCATATATGATCGCGACATCAGTCTCTTCATAAAATTTTGGATAACGGTATTGAAAAGAATGGATACAAATTTAAAGTAATCCACTTACTTCCATCCTTAGACTAATGGACAAACTGAGGTAGTAAATAGGACGTTGGTACAATTATTGAGAGGTTACAATAACAAACATTCAAAGACTTGGGATGAGAAGATAGTCTACATTCAACATTCTTACAATAGAGCACTTCATTCTTCCACAAATAAGTCTCCTTTCGAGACTTTCTTTGGTTATTTATATCCTTCACCATTTGATATTGTTTATGGATAGTAGAAGGAAGAAGCATGACTACAAAGAAAAGAACAAAAGGAAAGCACATTCATGGAAAATATTAGGAATATACATATAAGGGTTCATGAGAAACTCAATAAGATCTAACAATTGTGCAAAGCCACGCATGATCAACATAGGGAGGATCATAAATTATGTGTTGGAAACAAAGTGTGGCTCTATGAATGTAAGGAATGACTATAAGGAGAAACAAATAAACTCAAGCCCCTTAGATATGGACCATTTGAGATTATTGAACAAGTGAATGAGAACGTCTTCAGGATGAAACTTACACCTTATATGCATATCATCTCAGTGGTGAACATGGAATGTTTGAAGTTGTTCGAACCCTCCATGCTAGATGAGGAGGAAGAACATCAAGTTCTTCCCATTGTTGAAGACCTTTCACCTCATGGAATTGAGGAGTTGAAGGAAGACACAATCGTGAAACACAAGGAGCGAACAACTCGCAGAGGAAATAGAGAAATGTGGTAGATTGGTCTCAAGGGAAAAACTACAAGGAAAGAGAAGTGGTATGAGAGGAACCAAATTACAAGTTCTCTCATCTATCCTTAGTAATGTTTTGGGACCAAAATCCTCCTAATGGGGAGGTGTGATCCAAATCAGATCCAACAAGAACAATTGGCTATCAACACAGACTCTAAGATGATCAACACAGACTCTAATATGATCAACACAAGCAAATTTTAAGGCTATGGATGAAGAAGGAGATCGACTTGTTGGCAGAAAGGGCCCCGTGCCATCCCAATTGATGTCCATTTTTATATGTATCATATGTAACGCCGGGCAGTATATTTGTGTACATAAAGAAATAATGAGACTTTCATGAGACCCTTTACACATGGGAGAAAACAAAAACACATAAAGAAAAGAAGGAGAAAGAGATTGCAGAGAAGATGAAGCATTGGGGGCGCCCAACCTTCCAGCTATCCTCCTGGTCAACTCAGTATTCTATATCATGTATTCCCACAATGAGAGGGGTTATTTGGATGTAAATGATGTAAATATGATTCCCATATGTCATTGAGGAGCATATAAATGAACCAGAGATCATGTAACTTTCACATTGTTTAATAATAAAGAGATTGGATGAAGACAAAATAATGTTGGTTTTCTCGTTTGGGTTTCTAGGGTAAATTATGAGTTTATGTGTGATGATTGTGTGTGGTTTCATTGTTTAGGAATGGTAAGTGGTGTGCATTGTAACTTAATGGTTGTCTGCATATTGTTTATCAAAGAGAAATTTGTGCCAGTTATTGTTTGAGCTCATTATATGTTAATATGGTCCCCATGGGCCAATAATCCAGATTAACAACTATTTAATCATACCCGTACATTGATTCAAAAGGAGGAAATAAGTGACCCTATGTTTTGAGCCATTTCTACTTATTTAGAAGTTGATAATTTCGTTCTGAGAGTTATTGGAGGTTTTCTCTCACTCCCAAAGTCAATTTTTTATCCAGGAGGAAATCAATGGCCACCCACCTATTCTACTGTGTTGATATTGAGAGGGGGGTGAATCAGTATCAAGTACAATTTAAAACATTTTTCAACTTATACTTAAACCATTCAACTATATCCAATGAGCACTGAAAAATAGTATAACCGTTACACCAATACACCACAATACACCATGCACAATATATGAGAAATAATCAATAGTTATTGTTCAAGGGAAGTAATGAATTCCAAAGGTAGCTACAGCTTCCAAATGTAAAGGGAGGGATGGTCGGAAGAAATTAACTATAATATAGGAGTCAAGCAAGGTTTCCCCCTATCCCCTACCCTTTTTGGCATCTATATTGATAAGTTAGAAGATTTTTTGGAGGATGCAAGTTGTGTTGGCCCGACTCTCGCTAGTATAATCATCATCCTTCTTCTTTATGTTGTTGATATTGTTCTTATGGTGAAGAGTATCTATGACCTAGGTAAGCAACTTATAATCCTCGAGGAATTTTGCTCTAGTATGGGCATGACTATGAACACTAACAAAACAAAGGTTATGATAATTAAATCAAAAAATATCACCTACTATTCTTTTGTATATGACAACAATAACTTGGAGGAAGTGACTTCATACAAATATCTTGGAATCAATATTCACCACAAGATCAATTGGAACTATAGCGTTGAGAAAAGGATGAATGGACGGTGGAAAGCTTATTATGGGTTTGAAAACAATTGTAAATTAGTGGACCTTTGGCTTTGGGATAACAAAAAATGTCTCTTTCACACTCTTGTCACTTTGATTATCTTATATGGATGTGAAATTTGGGGTTGCAACATCTCTAGAAAATCCCAGGGAAAGATAGAACATATCCAAAATAATTTTATAACTTATAATCTTAAAATTAAGGGCAATACACCCTATCCTATTCCTCATAGAAGCAAGCCTTTCCCCCATCGAGAGCATTGTTATGATTAGATATCTAACTTACAAGAACAAGATAAACAACATGGACGACGAGATGCTCCCCAAAATTGCTTCAAACTCTAGCGAAAACCACTCACGACTCAAGCGGGGATGACGTAAAGATGTCAAATCTTGGCTAAATAATTGGGGAATACAAGAAGAATCCATCATGCAAAATACCGATAATATTACAATTATTATCACTTCTAAATTTAAGGAGAATATGTGGTGTGATAAAGAATTAGAGGATAAAAGGAAACTAAGATAGTACAAGGAGGTGGTCAACCCTAATTTATAACATCAAAAATACCTATCAGTTTTGAGAAGTGAAATGAAGAAAATCAACATTGCTAAAATAAGAACAAACTCTCACTAGCTACATAGTGAAATTGGGGGTTGTTCCAAAAACACTATGGGATGAATGCATCTGCCATCTTTGTGACACTATGACGGTTGAATATGAAAAACACTTCATCTTAGATTGTCGTGCCTATTCCCAAATTAGATCCCAATTTAAAAATATTTGCCACAATACAAACCTTCCTAACTTACTAAATCATCAAAACTATGGTGACCTTGGAATGCTTCTCTCAATGTTTTTTGAGAACATAAATACAATTTTAAAGAAATCAAAGTAATCTCTTACCTTCTTAAGGTCCTATAGACCAATTGGTCTCAATGGACATTAATCATCATCATCATCATCATAGTTGGAAAGAGAACATAATTCTAGACATTTTTTTTTACTGTACATCAAAATTCACAATGCATGTATGAGTTTCAAAAACTTTAATTTAATTTTTTTTTTTATAAAATTTCAATTTTTCATCACCACATTTCATAAAAAAATGAGATACATATTCATAAATTCACCCAAAAGCCAATAATAAGTTCCTTGTGCTTTTAAATTTGTTTAAACTCACTATATTTTTGTGGTGGCATCATATATGCTTTTGTTTATTTTTATGGTAAATACAAAAGTAACTCATACACAATATAAAAAAATTACTATAAAATTGTAATTAACATAACATTATTTAAGTGCTTTACATTTAATATAACCTCATTAAAAACATAAACAGAAAAATTCAACAGATTAGGTTGACATAATAGTTTGCACATGGTTTAAATTTTGAAAAACACCAAACAAGAGGTTTAAATTTCTTTCTATGCCTTAATTCAGCCTAAATCCCAACTTCTTTCTATGCCTCAATTTCACTAGATCCAATCATTATACATAAACAATCTGGAAAACATTAAATAAGATGCATGTAATATGCCAACATAACTACAATCATAGGAAAAAAAAAAAATAGTTCAAATTCATATTAATTTCACTGTTCTCAGATCATTATTGCTATCAGATCTGGACATTCTTTGTACTTATATTTTTAAAACCATTAACCAGTAAACAGAGTAGAGTACTGGCATGTGGGACAAATGAATGTAAAACCAATAGTGTTTTGATTATTAGTAAAAACTGTCCGTGATTTTAAATTTTTGCCATTTTAAAAAATAGTTTTTATTGAAAATGAAGAAGTATAATTTGAACACAGTTGAAATTTATGGAAAATTTTTAATCTCACAAGCTTTGCTTTGACACAACTAACCATTAAAATTTATGGAATTTTTTTTTATACAACCAACATTTACGCACTGGTAATTTAATGTAATATTAATGTTACGGCTATTTTCAAATTACCGGGAATTAACTGGAATTTTTAAAACTGCTCATATATGACGGTTTAAAAAAAAACGAGTAACCTTCAAATTTAACCACTGACCCGAATGAAAAACTGGCTCACCAATCACCAATTTTTTTTTCATTTACACAGTTTGTGAGCTACTTAGCAATTAAAACGTTAAAAGTCTCTCTTATTAATGTTTATTTTTTTATGAGAGGGGATCCGGAGAGTTCAATTTGGTTTAGCTTAATGCAAAGATATCTTGTACTAATTCTATCTATCTATTTTTTTTGTTTTAAGGTCACAGCCAAGCCAGCGCATCAAATTGGTGAATGAGATTTCCTTGTTTGTAGGACAAGGGACCTCCCTTCGCTCAGTTATTTGACTGGTAAAGTCTACGAAAGTATACATACCCTATCCCCCTCTGGATTTTAACCTATAACCTTTTAAGAGGAAACACATGTTTTTAACCATTAGGCCTATTCACTATATAACAACTACAAATAACTCCTTAAGCTTTTGTTACAAAAAAATTGTAGACAAGTACGCTGTGGAGGTGAGGACACTGATATTAAGGCTGCTTACTGCAATTTCTGATGCTACTCTGATTATTTGAATAGAATATTTGGGAAACAACAAACAACTGTTGCTAATAAAATACTGTCCTCCATGTCCAAACCCAGATCTTATCCATTAAGACTTAGGTGGCAGAAAAATACTTAAAAGGGGAAAGCGGATTTAGAACATATTATTAAGGCAGTCAATATACACTATGTTACACAGTATTGAATTTTGGGTAGATAGATTATAGCGTCATCTTAAAGCAATTCAGATCTGATTGTTTATAATCCATTTGTTGGGCTTAGCAAGCCGGATATTGTTCGTCATTACTGATGTTTATTGCTGGCCATTATTAATGTTTTTATTATCAATTTGAGAGATCTTATTTTAAAATTTTGTTTTTAAAATATTTTATTTTATTATTTTTATACAAAGATATATAACATGGAAAACAAGAAACTTTTAGATATTGTTTTACTTTTATTCAAAATCTAGGGTGATGGATCTGTTCTCTTTTGTTGTTTTTTTCCAGTAATATACTCCATCTAGTCAGTTTCCAATTCATGGAGGATTGAAAAGGCTGAAATGCCTCTACTTTGTATTGTATAGACAACTTTTATATTTATAAAAACAAGCCAAATTTTATCTTGGAAAAAAAGATATTGTTTTACTCAAAATCACTTTTTTTTTTAAATAAGATTGGATGCCGTCTTTAAAAATAACAATAATATTAAAAATATTATTACATCTAAATTTAACTAGAAATTGTGATGTTACAAAGAATTAAAGGATTAAAAAAATTAGGATACTATTAGAAGATCAAACTATCTCTTTAGTTTAACTAGCATAAATAATAAAATCAACATTGTTAAAATAAAAACAAATTTTCATGAGCTCTTGTGTATTTTAACTAGTGTAAAGAACAAAATCACATAGAAAACATTGGACAATTCCTAAAACATTGGGTTGAAAGAATTTGTTATCTTTGTGACACTAAGGAGGTTGAAAATGAAAAACATTTTTTCTTAAAATGTCTCTATACCTACATTAAATTGGAATTTCAAAATATTTGTTACAATACTCATTAAAACTATGGTGTTATATAAATGACTCTTCTAAAGCTTTTTGAGCATAGGAATAAAATATTAAAGAAATCCAAGTATTTTCTTACCTTTTTTAAGGTTCAATAAACCAAATTTGATCTCAATGAATCATCATCATTATAAATATATCATTAAATTTTTATTTCTTTCAAAAAAGACCACTATTATTATATATGTTAAAATTAAAACCAGCATATAAAAGAAAAACTTGATTAAGTTGATTAATTCAATTTAAGATTTATGTCTTGTTTTTTTTTTGTTTTTTTTTTAAATTTTACAATAAAATATATTACTAGCTTAAATTCATCTTAACTCAAAATGTATAATGTGTCTAGAGGAATCAAATCCATCCAGTACAAATCTTTTTTTAGGTTTTTTCAATTCAAAACTAATTTATCCCTCTTAGCCATAACCTTAAAATTATATTATTATTATTATTATTATTATTATAAACATTTTTATATACAAAGTTGATATAAAAATAATTTATTCAATGTAAACATTGAAATTTTTTTATGACCAATACTGATTTTTTTTATTAATAATACTTTGTTAAATTGCTACATGTCAATTTCATATTGAATATGGAAGGAATTATACATTTCCCTTATAATAAATTGTAAAAAACAGCTCTACACATAATAATTATATATTTGAGTGAGTCTAATGGTTAAAAACATGTGTTTCCTCCTAAAAAAACAGAGAAGAAGGTAAGGTATGTACACCTCCTTACACTTAAAGATGTCACACACCAATTTGATGATGACCTTAAAATTAAATTATTATTATTATATATTATTAACTTTTTATTTCTTTGTTAAAATTATATAAAATAATTTTAAAAATTATAAATTTATTTTTTAAAATTTTACATTATTATGAATTTTAAAAATATGTTATATAAATAAGTTTTTTTTAATATTTCTCTTACTAAAAAGACCAACAAAACTTTTTAAAGTTTTGTGTTTTTTCAAATACACATTAATACATCATTTTGATATGGAGTTTGAAAATAAGTAACGTAAATTTGGGTTTTGATATTTTAGTCCGGGAGAGATTCTGGCGAGGCGTGATCCACAAGGCAATGAGGATAGAAAACGAAATAAATAAAACTATCCTTATGATCCATAAGGCAAACGAGAGAGAAAGCGAAATAAAAAAATATTACTAGTAAAAAATACAAATCCTTGAGGTGAAAAGCCCAGAAACAATTTAAATGTTTCCAAATATTAATTTTTTTTTAAATATATTTATAATCATATTTTGTATATTTAATTTAAAAGGTTAATATATATTTTTTTTTATTTATAAATTTATTTTGAAAAGTTCAATTTTTTAAGTGGACATTTCGTTCATTATGAAGAACATAACAAGTTATTATGATTAGAAAAGAGTGATAATACTTGTATTTATAGAAGAAGAATGCTAAGTAATTATTAAGGGAAAGAGAAATGTAAACCAATAAAAATGAAAAAATTAATAAATTAATAGAAATACTCATTGAAAAAAATGGTAAATAATAGAAAAATTAATAAATTAATAGAAATGACTGTTGAGATGAGATATTCGATAATGAAAAAATTAATAATAGAAAAATAATAAGTTTTTTTTTAAAGAAGTAATAAAAGGGTATGAAAAGTCATAGTAATAAAAAAAGTGACTAGAACTATGGATTTTTGTTAAAGAAATAAAAGAAGACATAAAAATGAAAAAAAATGATGATAACAAGGGTTTCTGTTAAAGAAGTAAGAGAAGATATAAAAAAGAAAAATAAATTAATTAAAGTGGCTCAATATTGTAGTTTCAAAATATTATTATTTTTTTAAATATATTTATGATTATATTTTTTATATTTAATTTAAAATGTTAATATATTTTTGTTCTTTATTTAAAAAAAAATGTTAATATATTTTTGTTCTTTATTTAAAAATTTATTTAAAAAGTTCTCCAACTTTTAAGTAGATAATTCCACCCATATATCATGAGGAGAGAAATATAAGAAGTTACTACGATTGGTGCAAGGGTGGTAAGACTTATATTTTATAGAAGAAGAATGTGCTATAAATTGCTAAGGGAAGAAGATAAAAGATAATAGATATAAATGGATAAAATAATAAATTAATAGAAATAGTCTTTGAAGAAAAAATGGTAAGTAATTTTGGGGAGCTTGGGAATATAGAGTTTTAAATTAAAAATTTCATTAAATTAAAATGTAAATATTCTTTATCCCATTTCATTACAAGTACACAATTCCCATTACAAACTTTCATTACATTGCTCTAAAATACCACTCATAAAGCAAAAGATTAAACTACACTCCAACATTATCTTTTAAAAATTCATTGAAGCAAAAACAATACCACTACTCACTTATTTATAGATGTGGATATGAAAAAAAATTAATGCATATGTGTTTAGCCCATAATAAACATGAAAGTAGAATAAATCAATAATAATTCTGTATCCATGGCAAGCATTTGTTCCACTCTGTAGTTGATATCAACGAACTATATCATTGTCTTTTATTGTATTTACATATTATAAGAGTAGCATTATTTAGCTTTTTCCAATGGGAACAAGAATAATGCCTCCAAATTTGCAAAGATGTTTCAGTTTTATATGTAAATTTTAATTTTTAAAAGATGTTAAACTTTATATATGTATTTTCAAATTTGCTTCTCATTTTCTAATCCTTTCTATGGATGTTAAACTTCGGAGCATTAAAGTTAAATATGATTCATAATTATTAATACAAACTAAATTAGTGAATTTAGATATTGTAATTATTGCAGTTGGGAACGTATTCCTTCAATTTACCATTTGAAGTCATACATTGTAATCTAAGTAAAATTTTTATATAACTTTAATACATAATGATAACATAGAATAACATAATATATACCTCTATTAAATGATAATAATATAATATAAAAAGGGTAAAAAGAATTTATGAACTACAAGTTTCTTTAATTAAGATATATATATATATATATATATATATATATATATATATATATATATTAGTTATAGGTTAAAGGATGAAACCACTAAGATAAGATAAGCATAATTTAAAGAGATGAAGATAAAAGATGTAGAGAGATGAGCACTTAGATGATCATGTAACTTAAATCTAAAAGGAGGAAGCCTAATGGTGAAGGTGATGAATGGTCGGCTTCAAAGATTGGCTAAGTTACCAATTTGACTTATGTAAGAATTTCTATAGGAATAAGGAATTTGGTAAACTCCTGGGCCAAGCATATGCCCTAGATACAAGGAAGAGAGAGGAGATCACGAGGATGGGTGGAGGATGAGGAGATTTTTTGGTTAAGGATTGTTGGTTGAGCCAAAGGCTTGGTTGATTTGAGAGATAGAGTATCCATGGTTGATCCAAAGGCTTGGTTGATTTGAGAGATAGAGTATCCATTAGATAAAAGGGATTTGGTTAAGTGGGCCTTTTCCTCCAAGGGGTGGAAATGTGGATGGCTGGAGAAATCAGGGTTTTTAAGATAACGAAATTTTGAGCTAGATGATGGTGGGAACTGGCATTAAGGTGGTATCTATCGGTGCAATTTTTCTTCCTGTAGACTTGGTGGGAGAGAGATCCATCAAGAAGATGACAAATGAGAACATTTAAAAATGGGGAGTTGTCCTTTTGAGTTTCCATAGTTAATTTGATGTAGGGAAGGCTATTAAGGTGATTGAAGAAAGATATCAAGTTGGCATGGCCATGAGGCTAGACAACAAACATGTCATCTAATTTGGGTATGAGATGGAAGCTTCTTAAGGCTAAAGCCTCAAAATATTCCATAAATATATTAGCCACCACTAGGGATAAGGATAATCCCATGGATGTACCTTCGGTTTGTTCATAGTAAACCCCCTTAAATGTGAAGAAGGTAGAAGAGAGACATATTTTGATTAGATTAAGAGTTTTTGGGTCTACCATTTTGGAGATCACATTCAAGGCTTTCAAAGTAGGAATTTTGGTGAAAAGAGAAACCACCCATGAGGTCATCATCATCGAGGTGAATATTTGGGGTTTTATAAATGGAATCTATGGAAAAACATCCTAATAAATTTAATTCTGAAGATGACTACAAACGTATCCAATCCTGTGATCCCAACATTCATCACTTTGACCATTAGGAGGTTGACCATTAGGCTTTCTCCTTTTAAATTTCATTGATCATCTCCAACCTTTCCCTTAAACTCTCATATTCCTTCATTTTTTTTGGTGGCATCTAAGTGCTCCTCTCTTTACATATTTTTTATTCATCTCTTTAATTCTACTTTATCTGAATAATTATTATTGCATATATATATAATCTATCTCTTAATTAAAGAAATCATTTGAATTTAGTTCCATCATTATCTTATAATAGTTATATATTAAATCTCATCCTTAATTATTGAATTTTTTTTACTTTCATTATTAATTTACCTCAACAACTCACTTTAATTATGTCTTCTTTGCACCTTGAGTAGCTAGGTGCTCCACACTCAGAGTATGGAGGAGATGTTGTCACATTAGCATGTTGTTAGATTTTACATGAAGAATTAAATTCTTGTGAATTAAAAAAATATAACAATAATAAAAATAAAGTCACTCAATTAAATGAAATGATTAAAAAATTACACTTTAAGAAATTTGATTTGTCATGTGCTTTATAAATCCATTTTAAGATGGATCTAATTTGGTTTATTTCTTTAACATAAATCCTTAGTTCTCATCACTTTTTATTATTATTATTTCCCTATCAAGGTCATTATATATTTCTCCTAGTCTCAATAGCTCCTCTCATTTTCATCCCGTCCTTTAATACTTTACTATTATTCATTTTCATCTAATCTCAATGATCTTTTTCATCACCTTTTATTACCCCATTAAAAACCCTATTATTTTTCCATTAATGGTTATTTCTATTAATTTATTAATTATTTCATTTATATCCATATGATGAATGGAGTATCTGCTATTATAATTATTATAATTATATGTAACTCTCTAAATCTACATATTCACATCTATTCAACTTATTTTAAAAATAAATATAACCAATAAAATATTGATATATCATTTAGATTTCTAAAACCAAATAGGTTTATCCTATTTCTACATCCAATCTCACAAAGTTAGACTTGAGTCATACATATTAAATTTGTATTTATAATTTAATAAAATTCATTGTTACAAAAATGATTATATCAAACATAGACAAATTCTATTAAGATATTATACTAAATCTTCTCCTATATGTAAGTATCTTCATTCCAAAGATATCTCCAACTACATAATCCATTTCTTAAAAAATTGTGTAAGAAAATATTTTAATGCTACCTCATACTCTTTAAAATAGGAAAATTCTATTAAGATATTATACTAGGGATTCTACAATATGTAAGTAACTTCATCTCAAAAATATCTCCAACTACATAATCCATTTCTTAAAAAATTATTTAAGAAAATATTTTAATTTAATTTTATACTCTTTAAAATAGACAAATTTTATTAAAAGATAATACCTAGTCTTCTACAATATGTATGTACCTTCATCCCAAAGATATCTCCAATTATATAATCCATTTCTTAAAAAATTGTTTAAGAAAATATTTTAATACTACTTTATATTCGTTAAAATACGAAAATTCTATTAAAATCTTATACCAGATCTTCTACAATATCATTCTAAAAATATCTCCAACTACATAATCTATTTCTTAAAATAATGTTTAAAAAAATATTTTAATACTACCTTTTACTTTTTAAAATAAAAAAACTCTATTAAGAAATTATATAAGTCTTCTACAATTAAGTACCTTCATCCCAAAGATATTTCCAACTACATAATCCATTTCTTAAAAAATTGTTTAAGGAAATATTTTAATACTACCTTATACTCTTTAAGGTAGGAAAATTCTATTAAGAGATTAAGAATCGACCCTATCGCTCTAAATCAAGAATTACTTTTTTTCCATTAATAATCACTTCACACTCATCACTTTAATATTTCAGTAATGATCACTTCAAATTCATCACTGTCCTATGTTATAAATATTAATCACTTCACACTCATCGCTTTAATATTTCAGTAATGATCACTTCAAATTCATCACTTTACTATGTTATAAATATTGATCATTAATCCATTGTTGATATAAATTGAGAGAGGAAATTGAATATAGGGAGGACATTGGGTTATAAATAATTGAAAGTCACATTATAAATAATTGAAAGTCACATCACATGAATATAGGGAGGACACATTTAGTTTTGTTCATAATAGTAAATTAAGTAAATTAAAAAAAAAAA
Organism: Picea sitchensis; assembly: GCA_010110895.2. Classification (NCBI taxonomy): domain Eukaryota; kingdom Viridiplantae; phylum Streptophyta; class Pinopsida; order Pinales; family Pinaceae; genus Picea; species Picea sitchensis. The sequence continues at coordinate 10,609 of SNQJ01S0056745.1, read as the reverse complement.
ATGGTTGGTAAAATACTTTAATATTTTAGTAATGATTCAAATTTATCACTTTCCTATGTTATAAATATTGATGATTAATCTATTGTTTTTTTTCCAGCATAAAAGTTTTCAATATATTTAATATATGTTGTTCACAAAAAAGTACATATAATATATTTAATATATGTTGTTCACAAAAAAGTACATATAACTGGTAGTTACATCCATCTTTTAGTCATTTCGAAAAATTCTTTCTAAGCAGACCTTCAAGTGCTTTTTAGTATTGACAGCTCACCACAAAAAAGAACCTCTAAAAAAACATATTAGATACATTTAACTCTGATGTAAAGTAGGCAACTAAGTCTAGCTAAATAGCATAACCACCAAAATAATAGAGAAAAACCAGTCACACAAAAAGGTGCAAGAAAAGGGAGGGACCCTCGTGACCATCAATCCATTTGTTGTAATGGATCTTCCCTTCAGGCATCTGTAACACTTTTTTTGATAAAGTATCTGCCTCTCCATTTTCTTCCCTATAGATGTGAGAAAATCTGATGATGTTGAATGAATTTTTTAGTTCCATGATCCTCTCTGTTAGCGCCAATTCTTGCAATTCATGAGCGTCGAGCGCAACACATAGAAGAAGTCCATTTCAGGCTTAAAATCAAGTGAGTGGGGATTTTGTTTTCAATGGCGAGGATCCACAGATGGAGCAGATCGACAGTCATTGGGTAAGTTTGAGTCGCAGAGTTGCACGAGGTCTGGCGCATGAGCTCATCTCTTATGACCAAAATCACGAAATGAGGAGCCATTTCGACATTTCGGCTACCAGGACTTCAAAGGACACGGGGTCTCTCTCGTCCACTGCATTTCGAAACCCCGAAACGCAAAACCCGAAAAAGCGCCCAGGAGCCATTTCGGCATTTCGACTACCGGGACTTCAAAGGACAAGAAGTTTCTCTTCCACTGCATTTCGAAACCCCGAAACGAAAACGCAAAAAAGCGCCTAGGAGCCATTTCGACATTTCGGCTATCRGGACTTCAAAGGACAYGGGGTCTCTCTCGTCCACTGCATTTCGAAACCCCGAAACGCGAAATGCGAAAAAGTGCCCAGGAGGCATTTCGGCTACCGGGACTTCAAAGGACACGGGGTCTCTCTCGTCCACTGCATTTCGAAACCCCGAAATGCGAAATGCGAAAAGCGCCTAGGAGCCATTTCGACATTTCAGCTACCGGGACTTCAAAGGACAAGAGGTTGCTCTTCCACTGCATTTCAAAACCCCGAAACGCAAAATGCGAAAAAGCGCCCAAGAGCCATTTCATCATTTCAGCTACCGGTACTTCAAAGGACATGGGGTCTCTCTCGTCCACTGCATTTCGAAACCCCAAAACAAGAAATGAGAAAAGTGCCCAGGAGCCATTTCGACATTTCGACTACCAAGACTTCAAAGGACAAAGGGTTTATTTTTATGTTTTTAGTCTCGGCCACCCTCCATGGAAGAAGAAATTAATGAATATTGAGCAAGTGGTTGAGACCTCAGCTCAACTCATAAATTGAAGGCATGGAAAAGGCCTGGAGTAATCATCCCGTGGTACCCTTGTATGTAGGTCCCCCTGCAAGAGCCATGTTGAGTTAAGATTGCGTCTGATGAAGGAGTTCCGTCCAGGTTTGACTGAGGAGCCTGCACATGCTAATTTGGACTTTAATGTCTCAACTACCTTCCTGCTACGAAGGTGGAAAATTTCCCTGAGTATATATACTCAGCTTTTGTATTTCTGTAAGGATGGATGGTAGAGCATAGCTCCCGACTGTAATGTTTTAATGAAGCACTGGTTTTCCTGGCTATGTATCTGTAAATGAAATTTCCTTGTTTAATGTAAGACAACTCTCTTTTTCATCTTGTTTCGATCTCATACTAAAGGGGTTCATGATTGAATGATTCACATGAATCATCATGATTGTATTATGATAAAGGATTTATTATAATTCTGTTATGTTCTTTTAGTGTTTTCGCTTTTGAATATAAGAGGTTCTTGTGTTCAAAGTTTTCTTCTGCAGGTTGTTGGAAGCCTGATGCCTACAGCATCCCTTCACATCTCCTCATAGAAGTCTTCCTCCTACTCACCCTTATTACAACTTACTGCCCGAAATTGAACCAAGACCTCATCCACTTGTGCATGCCTGGCCTAGGTTCTGAGTTAGAACGATATTGTTCTAAGTTTACTTCCATTCATCACCCTTTATCAACAAATCGTGACATTGAAACTGATGGGCCTCAGGCTTACTCCTGCTGCAATCCAGGAGTGACTTCTAACGCTAACATTTCTGGCGCCGTTGTCGGGGACAAAGTTGAAAATTTTCCCTGGGATTGAACGACATCGAGCCTCTGATTCTGAAGGTGCATCAGGCATCAGAGCCCTACAAGATTGCTACTATGCACTTGGCGACTCCATTGTGATGACTCCACTGTGGAGAACCTACTATTTTAGTTGTGGCTTCCAGAGGTACATGCGGTCCCATCCACAGCTGCCTCTAGCTACACCTGAAGCTGATCCGGAGGTGATTTTCAGAAAAGGAAAGGCCTCTAAAGGAGAAACTTCCACCGCTGAACCAGGTAATTTTCCATCTCCTTCTGTAGAAACTCCATTTTCTTCTTCTCATCTTCCTAGCAGACCTTTTTCTGAAGTTTCTCGTTTCCTAAATTTCAGAAGTGTTCCTGCTGAGTTTTCCCCTCCTGGTCTGGGATTGGAGGGAGAAATCCTTGTCACTCCCCTCTTCCCTGAAGTTGTACCTTGGCGTAGACCCTGGACCACAGAATATTTCCCCACCCCTAGCTTTACCACTCCTCCTCTTGTTACTGTTGTTGTTATTGCACAGAGAGACGCATCTGCTGACTCAAACCCTTTATCCTTCTCTCTGAATCCCCCCTTGTTTCCCCTTCCACCTAGAAGCTCATTTCCAGTATCCCCTATTCGAGCTCCTTCTCCTCCGAGTTCTCCTCCACCTAATATTCCTATGGTAGGAGAAAATCCCCCCATGACCAGAATGGAGGCTATAATAGCTTCCCGGTATGCTCCCCTTTTGTTACCTCAGCCTCTCAACGCCCTTCCAGCAGATGGGTACCTTAAGCAGCTGCCCAAGTTTACAGGCGAAGGGGACATAGCTACAGAAGAACACCTTGAAGCATTTTACAGTTTTACAGATGATCATGTTATCATGCATGCAGGCGTATGGATGAGGATTTTTGTCCATTACCTTGAAGGCGAGGCTAGAAAGTGGTTTAGGGCCCTGCCTCCTGGATCTATCGATGGGATTGAGGCTTTGGATAATGAATTTTTGAGATAGTGGGGAGACAAAAAGGACTTCATGTATTACATGATAGAGTTTGGGTCTTTGAAGAGAAAGGAAGGAGAGTCTGTCTCTGATTTCTCCAAGAGATTCAATAAAATGTACAATAAGATCCCCACTAAAATAAAGCCCTTAGAAGCCTCTGCTAAGATCACTTATGCTAGCACCCCGATAGGGTGCTAGGGCCAGCCACCTGGCGCACAGAGGAAGTGTGGAGGAGCCAACAAAGAAGTGGACCATGTTCCCGGCTCGTGCCAATAGCTGTCGACTCCCTCCTGCATTAAATTGCATTTATGTCATTCGTTGGGGCATTTACTCGGGCTCCTTCCACTGTGAGTGCAATGCCTCTGCTTGATTGCACTACCATCCCGCAACTCTGGCTTGGTTCTGATTGTTGGCTCAAGGTGTTCATGATTCCCCGTCCTGGTTCTGATTGTTGGCTCATGGTGTGTATGATCCCCCATCCGCCCCAGGTCCTCCCTCTTGGTCTGGCAGGCCACTCCCACACACCAGGCCAAACTATGCCGAGGCAGCAAGGAAGACCACGCAGGGGCTCTCCCTGGCATCCTCAATGGCCTCGCGCTTCAGCCTCTCCTCCTATTTCACCTTCAACTCTCTCCTCATTTCCCCTATTGCCCGAGACCGCCATTCATAATCCCTCCACAACACCGTTCCCACGCTTTGAATGCCTAGCCTTAATTGACACTAGGCCGAGCCCTTCACGCCGCCACTTCAAAGCTCCTTCAACCTCCAGGCGCTCTATTCCTCCCCCTGCGTTGGATTTTGATTTCTTGAAATTGGTCACGGGGATGCCTTCTCACGGTCGAGCCGCCCGTAATAAGGCATTGATGGCCTCTCACTCAGAGCCAGACTTGCAGTGGACAGAAAACTTCACCATCCTTTACGACCTGGTCTTCGAACTCCGTTAGGGAGTGGAGGACCTTCATTTCCGGTTACAGCTCGTAGATGGGAGGCTCTCAACCCTTCTCCAGCTTCTTTCCACTTATCAAGAAGCCCACCCCGCGGCTCCAGAAGAAGCGCCTCCCACCGCAAGTGACAATGAGAGTTTCAGGAAGAAGGGTGCATCAGAGGATGGCGAGGAACCGGCTCGGCAGGAGGTCACGGAAGTGGTCATGGCCATGGGTACGCAAGTGAAAACTTCATCGGGCGATGCCGAGGTCGTGGAGGAGCCAGTTCGACAGGAGGTCAAGGAGGAGGTTGTGGCCATCGGTCTGCAAGAGCATATCCTGTCGGAAGACGCCGAGACAGATGCCAACAAAGACGTGTGCATCGGGGACGATGACATGCAATGGGCAACCGGCGTGACACTTGTTGAAGAGGAGCTGTGGCCAGGATATCTTCCAGAGTATGTGCCAGACTATACGTCAATTGTCTAACCCCTTGGGGGTTGTTCCTTTTAATAGTTCTTACTCTAGTAGCTTCTATGTTAGCTCAGCTTTGTGTTTTTTGTTAAGACTGATAAGAACTCAGGTGTTAGAATTACCAGGTTGGTTGAACTGGTTTCTCCCTTTGGAGCAGTTTAGTAACTACAACCAGGAAGACACTCAGTTTTGTACTTTTGGTTCGGTTCTTTGAAGGCCTTTTATACAAAATTACTTACTTACAAAAAAAAAAAAAATCACTTATGCTAGTGCTTTTGATCCTAATTTATGCCTTCTATTGAGGGAAAGGAGAGCCACTACTTTGGCTCACATGCAGGATGCAGCCGTGGAAGTAGAATCTAACATATTGGTTGTTGACCGACTTAGGAATAAGGCTGATAGAGACATATCCAGGAAGATACCTGAAGCCTCCCCATCCAATTCCTCTCCCCTTCCTCTTCAGACGGACGAGGTAACTAAAATGCTAAAATCGCTTTAAGCTAGAATGGAAAGGTGGGAGTTAGAAGGGAAGCCCATGTACAAAAATCCCCAAAATACTAATAACAGAGGCTTCAGGAGGCCTAGCAACAATGTGCCATAGGCTTTGCCAAGGGAACAAAGGAGAAAAGACAAATATGATCATAGGATTCAAACCCTTCTCCAAAATAGCCTAGTTTCTCACGAGGAAGGAGAGGAGATAGATGAGCTCGACCCTGAAATCCACTGTATTGAAGACACTTCCCCTTTTCCCCATTTGATTCAATCCACATATGAAGGATCCCTGATGAACATTCAAGTCAATGAGTTGGGTAAAGGGGAAAAGGCCAACAACACTCCTAACAGATATCATCTCAATTCAAAGAAGAAAGAAGGAAATTGTGATAGCCATGATCAACCCCTCATAGCGGAAAGACATGTTAAGCCTGCAACAATCACTACTAAAGAAAAGAAAACTCAGAATACTTCACCAAAAGCCAAAGAACCTATCTCTGAGGTAAGGGAAGCTCCTAAGTCTCTTTCATCCTTTAGTTTTGAGCACGAAATTCAAAATATTAGAATTCTCGTACCCCTCTCAGAGCTAGTTAAAAATGAAGATTTCAAAAGGTCCCTCTCCAAGCTGCTACAATCTGACTCCCCCCAGCCTTCTACAGACTTAGTAAATCTTCAAGATGAAAAGCCAACAGTCGTCTTAGGTCCCATGGTAGAATACAAAGATGATTCATCCCCTCCCTTCTACACATCCCTGAACGTACATGATAAGGTGCTACATAATTGCCTCATGGATTCAGGAGCTTCCCACAACCTTATGCCCAAAATAGTCATGGAAGAATTGGGACTGGAAGTGACAAAGGCTTATCACGATTTGTACTCTTTTGATTCAAGGAGGGTGCAA
>SNQJ01S0056744.1:53238-63771 GCA_010110895.2 Picea sitchensis | reverse complement strand
GTCTCAAGGGGAGGGGCATGTTAAGCCCTAATATTGGCTCATTACCCCTTAATTGGGGCATATTAGATTAGTAATGTTATTTTATTTATGTCGGCTTTAGGCCATTATTTGTAATTATACCTCCTAGTCTCCTATATATACCAGGGAGACATTTTCATTTTGAATCATCTTGTACTTGAACATTTAAGTGCGGTAAAAGGAGGTTGCCCCCTCGAAGAGGCTTATTATCTGAAATTATCTCTTTTTCAAGGCGTTGGGTACTTTTCCTGAGGTTTTTCTATGCTATATTAATGTTTGGTTCTTAACATGAACAGGAAAATCCATATATAAAAGATACAACCTTCAAAGAATCCAAAAGGTCAAAGCAAAAGAGAAAGAAAAAAGAAAAAGAACACAGCAGCAACAATCACGTCTCGGAAGATGATGAAGAAGTGACCAACTTTTTGATAAGATTGAACAAGGGAACCAAAGGAAGGATAGAGGTAAGCTTCCTTTGATTTTTTTTAATTGTGATGGTATTGGTCATTTTTATAACAAATGTCCTCATAATAAAAAGAGAAAAGAAATGATGAAGCTTACTCAAATAGAAAAAAAACATATAAAGGTAAAAGAATCACAAAGAAAGTTTTCAATAAAATCTTATGCACCAAAGAAGACATCTCATCGTCAAATGAAGATGAATTCAGTCACAGTGAGACAGAAAGAGTTATATTCATGGAAGTAGAAGACTCTGGAGAAGAATATGAAGAGGTCGAAGAAGAATATGAAGAGTCCGAAGAAGAATATTAAGAGGCAGAAGTTAACTACCGAGAAGAATTATTGTGTGCCATAGAAGTTATCAGAAGAGAAAAGAAGAAAAACAAGAAACTACACGTGGAACTAGACAAGAAAGAAGAAACTCAAGAACTAGAACAAATCATCACATATTTGAAGGTTAAAATTGAATAAGATAAAAGAATTGAAGAAGAACTCAAAGAACAACTAGAAGGAAGAGACATGATCATTGGAAATTTGGAAGAAAAAAATATCACATTAAGAAATGATCTTCAAAATAAAAATATGCAGAAAAAATAAAAAGTTTTGAATGACATTATCATCAGTCAAAAACCTCATCATGACAAGTCCAGACTTGGATACAATCAGACAGAAAATGGATCAACCTCCAAAACAAAAAAACAAGAAACATATCTGAAAATATATGCATAAACAATCAAAGGGGATAGGAAGGTCTACAAAAAAAGTTAGAGGGACACTCATCTACTGAGAAGATTCAGATTTCAGAATTAATGACTGAAAGAAACAGATAGGCCTCAAGAAGAAGAAGGATTCATAAGAGTACCTCCTTTCATAAGATATTCAACTCCCAAGTATCAAACTATCTTTTTTGGTTTATGTTATGTATGTAATAATTTTGGACATAAAGCTGTAAATTGCAGAGCTAACAATGAGAACATAAACAACTTTGAAAGTCATACACAAAAGGGTTATCCAAGAAGGCCTAGTGAAACACAAATAAGAAGTTACAACATGTTTGAATCTTTGAGCACTGAAGTGGAATGCTAAAAATGTAACAACTTTGGACACATGGCCAAATATTGCATAATGACAGTCCCTCCTAGAGAACCACAACATAACAACAACAGTCACAGACAGGAAACTCAGAAAAAGACATGGATAAGAGAGAAGAATCAATATAGCAATGAAGAATGCACACTCGCTCTACAAGATAAGTAGAAGAAAAATAGTTGGTATGTTGACAGTGGTTGTTCAAAACACATGACAGGTGATTGAGACAGGTTTCTTACATTAAGAAAGGAAAGAGATGGATCAGTCTCCTTCATAAATGATGATTAAGCTAAAATCATTGGAAAAGGCACAGTCAAAATTGGGAACAAGAATACCAAGGAAGAAAATGTACTACTAGTAGAAGATAGGAAATATAATCTTCTAAGTGTGAGTCAAATGTGTGACCAAGGTCATAAAGTTACTTTTGATTCACAAAAGTGTCAGATAAGAAAATAAGGTTCAAGAAAATTGATTGCAATAGTTGTGAGAACTTCAAGCAACATAAATGTATTAAGTGAAATTGGAAATGAAAAGTGTTGCCTAGGGAAGGAAGATTAAAGTTGGCTATGGCACATAATAATGGGTCACATACATTTTGATAACATTGACAAAGTCAGCAAAAGGGAATAAATAGAGAAATTCCCCAGATCATGAAACCAACCAACACTTTATGCAAGCATTGTCAACAAGGAAAGAAGACAAAGACTAGGTTTAAATCAAAAGAATATTCAACGATAAGACCACTAGAAATTGTGCATATTGATCTAGTTGAAACAACTACAACAAAGGGTTTAAAAGGTGAGAAATACTTTATGTTATTATTTGATGATTATACAAGAATGATTGCAGTTTTCTTTCTCAGGAATAAGTTAGAATCTTTTGAAAACTTCAAGGTCTAGAAGGAAATGGTTGAAAATGAAATGGATTAAAAAAGAAAATGCTTGAGAATTCATAATGGAGGAGAGTTCACTTCAAAGGAATTTATGGACTATTGCAACATGCATGGAATAAAAAGGCAATCCTCTGTTGCTAGGACACCTCAACATAATGGAGTTATTGAAAGAAAGAACATGATAGTATAGGAAATGGATCGAACAATGCTAATGAATTACAAATTGATAGATATCTTTTGGACATAGGAGGTGCATACAACAATTCACATTAAAAATAGAGTAATGCTCATAAACAACACTGACAAAACTCCCTACGAGCTATGGAAAGGAAGACCAGAAAATGTGAAGCACTTCAGATTTTTTGGAAGCAAATGCTACATAAAAAGAGTAGATGGCAGAATAGAAAATTTTGACTCTCGTGTGGACAAAGGATTACTTGTTGATTATTCAAGTACAAGGAAAGCATACAAGTGTTACAAATTGAGATTGAACAAAGTTGTGGAAAGCATCAACGCAACAATTGATGAAACAGGTAGACAAGAATTAAAGGAAGAAGAAAATGAATCAATGGAACATCTTTACAGAGAAGAAGAAGAATATGAAAAATAAGTAGAAGGTGAAGATGAAGAGGATCCGACAGAAGAAAAAGAGAAAGTCCAGCAAGTGCCTCCAAATACACCTAGCAGAGGAGTACAGAAGAATCATCATTTAGATCAAATTATCAGAAACAAAGATGCATGAGTTGATACTATAAGAAGAATTCGTTCACCAGAACAAATGCACCAAGCACTCTCATCTACGATTGAACCAACCTGTTTTGAAGAGGAAAACAAGGATGAATTTTGGAATAAGGCCATGGATGAAGAATTGGATCAAATAGATAAAAATGACACTTGGGAATTGGTTCCAAGACCAAATGATAAGAATGTGATCGACACGGCTTTGTAGGTGGGGAATGAGAGGAGGAAACCCTAGCCTACTGCCCATGCGCACCTCAGCTTGATCAATCCAGAACACGCTGCAGCTCTGCAAACAACCAGCCCTGTGCAAACCACTACCACCTCTGGTCTGCAGCCATGGGCGCTGAGGAGGGGGGGAAACCCCCCTCATACAGTAACATAACTGCTAATGATAGATCGAGAACGAGAACGAAGTGACCTGCGTTCAGCCATCACAGTAGATCCGGTATGAGCTCCTTGCCAAAGAATAGGGTTTTAGAAAGGAAATGGAAATGGAAGCCAACACATCCCGTCCTAAAGCACCCCGAGGATGGGAGCCTGGAAAATGCATCCCACAAATGGAAAAGGCGCCCAGGTACCTCATAAGCTCAACCAGGGCTGGTGAGCACACTCAGTTCATGCAAGAACATGCCCTCATTGGTAAGTTTCTGGGACTTTGGCCATCAGAAAGGGACCTGAACAAATGGATCAAACACTAGTGGAATCCCAGAGGTGACTACGAGGTTCATCTCAGCTCGAAAGGCTTCTTCACAATCATACTATATAACCTAGAAGACAAAGATCGCATCTTTGAGAATGGCCCTTACTTTTACAACTCAGCAGGGCTATTCCTAAGGTTTTGGATAGAGCACTTCAACCCGAATAAGGAAGAATTCACAATGGCACCTGTCTGGATCCGCCTCTATTCCCTCCCGCAGGAGTTCTAGTTGGAAGAGATTCTTATGGGAATAGGAAACACAATAGGTCAATACGTCAAAGCCTCAGAAGCCACAAAGCAGCGAAAATACACCTCATATGCCTGAATATGTGTGTACATGAACATAGCTCAAGCCTTGCCAGGGGCGGTAATATTGGAGTATCAGGATGAGGACTGGTCACAAACCCTCGATTATGAGCACATCTCGTTTAGATGCAGAAGATGCCATGAGCACGACCACCTGTTCTGGGACTACCCGCTCAATCAACAAGCTTCCAAAGATGATCAGAATATGCAAAAAGACGGATTCACAATGATCCAAACAAGGAAGAAGAACCCCCCTCGAAAGCAAGCAGCCAGCCCCAAACCTGGAATCTCGACCAAGAATACCTATGATATACTGAGCCATCTCCCTGAGGATGAGGAAATCCAAGATCCTCACAATGGATCATAGAAAGGTAAAGATCCGAGCCCCATACTCCCCCCCTCCGGCCCAAATAAAGAGATCAATGCAGAGGAAAAAGGGGATGCAGATGGAGACACACCAATGCAACTGGACTCCCAATATCTGGCAGGCATCGACCTAGAAAAACTGGAAGAAGCCCTCAACCTAAGAGACCTGCAAGGCCTCCCAGAAGAACAACTTAGAAAGGTGCACAAAGTTTTCCTCGACTCAACGGCGGGATCCACAACCCGCCTTGGTATTGGCACAGAATCAAGCTCCGACTCTAAGAAAATCCCGCGCAAAAACAAGAGAAGATGGCAGAAACCAGTACATCAACTAATCAAAGAAGCTGGGAATCTCATGATCAATTCAGGTCAAATTCAGAAGCTCTCGGAGGGATACCTCCACCCACACCCCTCCTCCTCATGATGAAGATCATTACCTGGAACATTATAGGACTCAACAGAAGATCTAAGCAAAGATTCCTTAGGGATTCTGTCAAGGAGGAAAGTCCAGACATTCTAATGCTACAGGAAACAAAATGTGCGGGAATGGAAGCCGAAAACATCTTCCAACGCATTTGGAAGGGTTGTAACTACATTCACACGGACTCAGTGGGAGCCTCGGGGGGCCTAGCTATACTATGGAACCCAAACCATACTATCCTTAGTGGGCCCTTCTCCACCACAGGAACCCTGTCAGCCCACTTTGAAGTAATAGGCTCGAATCAGGAGGGGACCATCACAAATGTCTACGCCCCCCAAGGACAATAGGAAAAAATCAAGTTCATGAACAAGCTGACCCAAGTTAAATTCTTGGTCAACACGCCTCACTGGATCCTGGGAGGGGACTTCAACATGATCATGTTGCCAGAGGAGAAATATGGGGGGAGAAAAAGACTTGAGTAAGACAACGGTAAGTTCAAAACTCTCCCTGAACAGTTAAATTTAGTAGATATAGAAAATAGCAATGGTACTTTCACATGGTCTAACCGCAAATCAGGGAGTCAGCATGTTGCATGCTGACTTGAATGCTTTCTCGTTATGGAAGAACTGATAGAAAGAGATCTCTACATGGAAAGTCCGATCCTCCCCAAAGTGGGCTCTGATCATTGGCTATTCGCCCTTCAGATTGCGATAGAGACCACTCCCAATTTTAAACCTTTCCGGTTCAAGAAATTCTGGCTCACACACCCATATTTTCAGTAGCTGGCGAAAAATTGGTGGAACTAAGCCGAGGCAGACCACGACACCAAGATGTACAAATTTCAACAACGGCTCAAAAACTTCAAGCAAATGCTCAAATACTGAAACAAAAACACTTTCGGCGACATATTTTAGAGCATTAAGGATGCAGAGAACAGACTAGTTGAGATACAAAAAATCTTCATAACAGGGGCTCGAACTGTTGAGCTCATGAAGGAAGAGGAGAAAATAGAAATGCACTTGGAGCAGAGAAGACGACAAGAAGAAATCCTTTGGAGGCAAAAAGCTAGGGTGCAGTGGCTCAAGGAAGGAGAAAAGAATACAAAATTCTTCCATAGAACAATGATACACCAGAGACACATCAATAGAATAACTCATCTAGAAGATGAGCAGGGAAATTTGATAAGAGAACATGCCCACATCAAAGAAGAGCTCAATAGACACTATCAGAACCTCTTGACGGAAAGCAAGCAGGACAGAAACGAAGCCATCACCCGAGTTACCAGTCACATCCCCTCACTCATCACCCCTGAACAAAATGCTTCTCTAATAAGTCCAATCACCCAAGAGGAGGTCGATCAAGCAGTAAAGGACATGTCCTCAGGAAAATCCCTAGGCCCCGATGGCTTCACTACAAACTTTTTCCACCACTGTTGGGATATTATAAGGAAGGACGTATGGGAGGTTTTCGAGGAATCGCGAACATCGGGTCAAGTTCTTCAGGCCTTCAACGCCACCTTCCTCACTCTCATCCCAAAGGAAGAGAGAGTTACAAACCCCAAGCATTTCAGACCCATAGCCATGTGTAGCGTTATCTACAAGATCATAACCAAGGTAATTGCAAATCGACTTAAGCCAATACTGCCCTTTGTCATCTCCAAAGAACAAGCTGGCTATGTTGAAGGAAGGTAGATTATGGACAGCGTCATTCTAGCACATGAGGTAATCAACTCTCTCAAATCAGAAAAAATCCCAGGTATGTTAATCAAACTTGATCTCTCAAAAGATTTCGACAAGGCCAGCTGGCAATATCTAAGAGACATCCTAAACTCCTTTGGCTTTGACCAAGATTGGGTAAACTGGATTATGAATCTCACTTCCTCGGCTTTCTTCTCAATCCTAGTCAATGGAGTCCCCTCCCGGCCCTTCTCGGCCTCCAGAGGTATTCGGCAAGGGGATCCACATTCACCCTTCCTTTTTGTTCTAATGGCGAAAGGCCTGGGTCGCTATATCAAATCAGCGGTTCTGGAAGGCACCCTCAAAGGCCTACCCCTACATAACATCAGGACAACCCCCTCTCATAGCCAATTCGTTGATGACACCCTCCTCATGAACTCCGCCACTGCGCGTGAAGTCCAGAAGCTCAACTCCATACTATCTGACTTCATCGAAGCCTCGGGCATGACCCTGAACCTAGACAAATCCAAGCTTTTCTTTTTCAATACTCCTGTCACTGTTCAATTACACATTTCCAAAATCCTGGGCATCCCCAGGAGCTCCCTTCCGTCCAATTACCTGGGCATTCCTCTCACGGGAGCGTCTGCCAAGTCTATCTCCTGGGACAGCCTCCTCCTTTCTATCTCAAACAGACTGGCCAACTGGAACTTCAGACCCTTAAACATTGTAGCCAGATTGGTCTTGCTAAAATCTGTCCTACAGACCCTACCCACCTATCTATTCACAGCCCTAACAACTCCCAAGCAAATGATCAGAGCTATCAGAAACATACAGAGGAATTTCCTCTGGCAAGTTCTGCAGCCCAACAAGAAATGGGCTTTGGTAAGCTGGGACAAGGTTTGTGCACCAAAAAACATGGGAGACCTTGGACTTCAAGACCCTGGAAAGCTCAATCAGATAATGGGTGACAAGATATGGTGGAGATGGATGAAAACTCCAGATGCACTATGGGCACAAATTTGGAAGAATAAATACGCCCCCATCATGCAGCCTGATCAACTGATCAGACATAATGTTAGAATACAGGGCTTGAACATATGGAATACAGCCTGGGAAAACAAAGACATAGTACAGAAACACGCTTTCTGGGAAATGCACAATGGAGACAGTGCAAAGTTCTGGCAGGACTCGTGGCAACAACTCAAACCTCTAAATGAACTTGTAGAGCTCACACCCCTCCAGCATGCTCTCAATCAAGCCCCTTCACTAAAGGTAAAGGACCTCTGGAAACCACTGGAAGTGAGGCAGAATTGGAGGCAGTGGAAGACCTCCATTCAAGATCTAGGAATCCCCCCCAGCGTTAACTTATCAGCCTGGAAATATGAAGCAGCTCGCAGGAAAATCCCCATTATGGAGGGGCCAGACATCCTTAGATGGGGGCACTCTACTTCAGGCAATTTCTTGGTAAAATAAGCCTACTACTTGCAAGACAATTACCACAACTAGGAAAGGGACACCATCTGGAGAAAAATTTGGAACAAGGCGCTCTGGCCAAAGGTCTCTACCTTCCTCTGGATAATCATCCATAATAGAATTTTGATGTGGGACAGCCTCAGGAAAAGAGGATTCATTGGGCCCTCAATATGTGTCTTATGTCAATGCCAAGAAGAAACCAAGGAGCATCTTTTCAATGGCTGTCACTACAACCAAGCAGTCTAGGATCAGGGAGCTCAAATCATGCGCAGATCCAATCAAAACAGAGGCAGCATCAGAGACACCATCGAAAACTGGGACACAATCAGTTTTAGCAACCCCATTATGAACTACATCTGGCAAATCCTCCCAGGTTTTATTCTCTGGCAAATATGGAAGGAGAGAAACAAACACATCTTCCACTCCAAGGACTCCACGCCAGAGCTCACTTGGGACAGAGTTGCCACACTCATCAAAGAAACAATCAGAAGCAAGAGCTGGAAAGCGGGGGATAAGGTATGTAAAAGAGAAGAATTAAGCACCCTTCGCAGTTGGCAACTCAATCTAAATGACTCAGTGGCGGTCAAAGCTCCCAAGATTCAAACCCCCAGCTCAACCACTTGGACTCCCCCCCTAATGGATTCATAAAAATCAATTTTGACGGAGCTTCAAAAGGTAATCCAGGACCTGCCGGCTACGGAGCGGTGATCAGAAACTCCACAGGGGAAATTCTAATTTTGACAGTAGGGTATCTAGGGGAAACCACAAACAATGTAGCAGAAATAACGGGCCTACTACAGGGCATTCGAGTTGATACTACCTTATCCAGCGACAAAATAATTCTGGAAGGGGACTCACAAATCATCATCCAGCTAATCACCAAGATCTTACATGGGAGCAATCCACAAAAAGTCTCTCCTAGCTGGCGACTTGCAGGACTGCTTGAGGATTTCAAAGGCATACTCGAGCACAACATCAGCATTATCCCCTCCCATGTCAAGAGGAAGGAAAATGGTGTGGCTAACTACCTGGCAAATGAAGGAGTCCAAAGGGGAACGAAACAAATAATCTGGGATGCTAGGACCTCCGAAGCCTCAGACATATCCCAACAATGTCATATCCTAGCCAGCAAGGAATTCCTACCCCCGGATGGGGTGCCAAGTGGAAAGAATGGGCACGTGGAGGCGCAAAGGGGGAGGCCATTTATGGTGTCTCTCACCTCCAGCTACAACCATTTATGAAGGATTTCACCTCCATCAGCCACCGGTTATTGATGGATCCTCTCATGCATGAGCAAGGGACGGCCAGCCAGAGAATTAAGCTCTCGGTGTTAATAGTGGCAGCCATGGTTTATGTCATAATCCGTTTAACCAGACCTCTCAGAATGCATTTGAAGTTTGTTGAGCAGAGCCAGAACCATTGCGCCGGAGGCATCCTGGCACTTTCCCTCCCTCTCACCATGCCACGGGCAAGGGGAAGACCCCGTAGAGGAGATGGCTGGTACGCGACAGATGCAAGAAAGAAGAGGCACAAGAGATTTGAAAGAGCTCTGCTCTTGGCCAAAAGAAAACACTGAGGTGACGCCACAACATCAAGTTCGCCCCCTCGTACCTATGTCAAAGAAGACCTATCCTTAGAGCTCCCGCCAGACTTCTCTGAGAGCCGACTGTTTATCGTCCCAGATAATTGGGACCCTCCGGCGAGCTTTGGACAAGCGGAACCAACACCCAATTTGAACGAGACTCGCGCCCCCAGTGACGCTCCGAGCGTAGAATTTGACACCTTCCCAGTGGAGGAGGAGCCGCCGGAATGAACAGTCAACCTGCAGATGTAGAGGAAGGTGTCGGGCCACACGGAAGCGGAGGTTGAAACAAATTCGCCACCATCGCCACCGTTTCTACATCAAGAGCACCTGAATTTGATCTTTGAAGTGAGCATCTTGGTGGAGGATCAAATTTTCAGAGACGTTCGCGTCAGCCAGTGCTTAGACATGCTCTACGCAGCCTACTCCAGGGCCACGCCTCGACGCCAATGCCCCACCTGTGCTCAGCCCTATGTCATTCTTGTCAATGGAGGAAAAGCTAAGGAAGGATGAGAGGACTCCAGCGAATAGGTTCTGCTGTTTCTTATGGTCTCCAACTCCTTTTATTTTACTGTTTATCAGAGCTGTAGCTCTTTAGTTACTATCTTAGTTAGCTTCAGAACAGACTTTCCTATACTACTAAGGATGATGGACATGCACCCTGGTTTCCTTCGGGCAGGGTGGTGAAACTTGAGGCTTGATTTTGCATGCTACTGTGGGCAGGCCAGCTGTCCTGGTTTCCTGTATAGGCAGGACAGTTGGCCCCTGTATGTCAAGTGTATTTTTTTTTTTTTTTGAAGGTTTAATATAATAGGT